>JAXBDA010009460.1:0-12513 GCA_036023075.1 Gaultheria prostrata
TTGAAAACATATTTTAAAAATATTGAACGGTTCGGATCGTTGAAATTTGATCTGGAAAGTTGGAAAAAGACTAAGTCCCTCATTGTAGCAAAATGAGGGAGCCCTCATTAGAAATGCTCCCTATATACATATATATATTCCATTTTTTGGAAATGGATAGCTTAATTTATTCTCTATATAAAGAAGCCTCAATCCCAAATAAACCAAACTTGTACTCCACTCTCTGAAACTATCAAATTGAGGCTATGGGGCAACTCCTTTCAAACATGCGCAGTATCCAATCGGTGGTGCCGGAATCTTACATACTGCCACCGGAGAGAAGACCCGGTCAGCATGTTGTTCCTCACTGCGACACTATTCCGGTGATTGATCTTGAAGGCGATCGGAATGAATTGATTCAGGAAATCATCAAGGCTAGCCAAGAATATGGATTCTTCTAGGTAAAAAAATGTCATGGTTTCATGTATATATCTAGTCCTACTTAAGCTATGCAAAGATTTTTACCATAGGATGCCTAGCTGTGGTCAGGCCACTAGTTTTTAGTGGGGCGGTAGTTGCAATAGCTCTTTGGTTTTTTCTGAAGCCCGTCGCGGGTCTAGAGTCTCTATAGTGACTCACAGCCAAGGGAGCCAAGGGAGGATTGATATGCCAAGTCGCCCCCTCTTTCACCCTTTTTGTGGTTAAAAAAAAAAATTATGTTGGTAATGATTATCCACTTGTACTCTATTTGAAATCTTATTTCATGTAAAAATTAAAAAATGTCCTTTGATGCGTTAAAAAGTAACTAGAAATAACCAGGATAAAGGTAATTTTATCATCTAACACAAATAAAGTAAGAATAAAAAACTATTAAAAAAAAAAAACAATCTTCTTATCATTCACCTATTAATTTTGCCCGCTAAATCTATTAGGCTCCATTCATTTGTCAAGAGCTTAGTACATGAAAACTATTCTGGAGAAATTGTAATGAAGTCACAAGTAAGCAACATGAAAATAGTTTTTCTTTATGCGTTTATTTGATATAAGAAATTTAAGAGAACCTCGAGAAGGTATTAGAATCAACTATTTTGGCTAAAAAAGTAAAGCCGCTTTTTCTTTTGTCTTATTTGATTTTTTTTGCGTTAATTAGTTTTGTGACAAACTTTTGTGGATTATTGGTTCTTTTTGACGGGAGGAATCAGAAAACTAAAAAATTAGAATCCCAACTTAATGTTTTCCAAATAAAGACAAAAACAAAATCCACAAAAGCAGTTTTTTTTTACTTATTTACGTTTTTCTTCAAAAAAAATTAAGAATTATGATATATTTTTTTCCTTTTCCGATTTCTCTCGTCGAGAAGAATCAATAATTCACTAAAGTTTGACACAAAACTAACTAACGCGATAAAAAATCAAATAAAGACGAAAAAAATAGCTTTACTTTTTTAGCCAAAATATATGTGAAACCAGTGTAGAAATAAGATTTATGCAAAATCTTTTATGTTTTTTAAAAACCTAGTTTCGAGGAAAACTAATCATCATAGAAAAGTTGCATGCTAAACACATTGATAATGTAAGAAAGTTAAGCATTAGTCCATTTCACTGCAATTGAACTGGGCCCTGGAGGGTCTCCCACTCACATGATTCTTCAAATATAGTGGGGCCCACGTCGCTTGTGACCTCAACATGCTAAGATTTCGACTTGTTCTAGCAATCACTCTTGTTCAAATTCAATAGTTGGCCAAGACTTGAGATTTAGAGATTTGATTTCTCTGAATGTTTTAGGTTTTAAACTTTCGCAGTGCTATTGACTTTTTTGGTATCAGTTTACTATGAAATTGTGGGGTCCGGAGAGACTCATGGATTTTGTTATACAATGTCACTCCCTGCGATTGCTCTAAAAGCAGATTTGCGGGTGCGATGTCGAATGTCATAAAAGACTTAATTGAAGCCCTCTCTAACACCAATTGATTTTAGGAGAGATGGGGAAAAGCGGTCCGACAGAATCATTGTTCTGGCTTTAAATAAAGAAATCAGACTAACCTATAGTGAATTATGAAAAAAAAAAAAAAAAATTGCAGTTGAGAAATCATTGGGTGTTGGAGGAGCTGATGAAGGATGTTTTGGTGGTGGGCAAGGATCTTTTTGATTTGCCTGTGGAGGAGAAGGAGAGGTTCTATACTGAGGATCCGAATCAGACTTGTAGAATCAAAACAAGCATCGACTTCGCCAAAGAGAAAGTTCATTTCTGGAGAGATAGTTTAAGGCACCCTTGTCATCCCTTGGAGGAACATATTCAGCAGTGGCCCGAAAAACCAGCTCGCTACAGGTATACTTTAATTTTGCTCACTTTCAATTAATTGAACGAATTTTCATTGCCGAGCGGGTATTACGATGTACCTGCGTGCGCACATCTGTCTGTTTATTTCGGTTGTGGACGATCCAGATTTGGAGAGAGAAATAGGAGAGAAAAGGGGGCGAAAGAGAAGGAGAGAAAGAGTTTCGATCTCGGCCGTCTAATACACTTGTGGACGGTCCGGATACAGTGTTCGGGTACCACATAGATTCGGCCACATGGTATCTATTCGGTACCCAAATATTCTCAGCATAATGTGGTGAGAATCTCGAAACATAGACATACTAAATTCAAGACATTAGTCGCGGAAATACATTAGGACGTGTGACAAATTCTCAGGAAGTGAATCATATTTTAATTAAGAAAACCTGCCTAATTTACTGTCAACTTTAAGTATTCTTTTTTTTATTTTAACTTTGAGCATTGTTTGATCCATTACAAATTTCCACTCTCTTTGTTGGGCTTTTCATAGGGAAGTATTTGGATCATATTCAGTGGAAGTGAGAAACCTTGGTTTGCGGATTTTGGATCTAATCTGCGAAGGACTGGGCCTCGAAGAAGGCTATTTCGGAGGAGGGCTCAGCCAGGGCCAGACGATGGGTGTTAACCATTACCCACAATGTCCGGACCCAACGTTGGTATTGGGCTTACCCAAACATGGTGATCCATTCACTATCACCCTTCTTAACCAAGGGGATGTGCCTGGGCTTCAAGTTTTGAAAGATGAAAAATGGGTTGCAGTTGAGCCACTTCCTAATGCCTTTGTGGTTAATATTAATCACATGTTGCAGGTATTTTGCTCTGTTTTTTTCTTCCCATGATTCTATGTTTGGTTCAAGAATTTTTTGGAGAAGAATGAAATTTAAAAGAAGTGAGTGAGACAACCTAATTTTTACCAAATTATGAAAATGATTCGTAGATAACTACGAGACTAAACTATATATATTGAGTTCCTTTGAAGTTTAA
The DNA here is from genome assembly GCA_036023075.1 of Gaultheria prostrata. Classification (NCBI taxonomy): domain Eukaryota; kingdom Viridiplantae; phylum Streptophyta; class Magnoliopsida; order Ericales; family Ericaceae; genus Gaultheria; species Gaultheria prostrata. The sequence continues at coordinate 3,301 of JAXBDA010009460.1, forward strand.
TGAAGAAACTGTAGGAACTTGCTGATGCCGGATTTTTAGATGGGAATGAAGAATAGTAAAAAGATAAAAGGGATAAGACGCTCACCACCCAAGTAGAACAAAACGGGATACAGAAATCACCACCCGATGTGTCTAAAAGGAATACAGGGCGTAGGGCTCGCTCACCACTCAAAGGAATCCTCCTAAGAGATACAAAAACAAAAAGAAGAACTAGTTTTCACAAGCCAAAGGCTATAATTCAACACACAACTCCCTTAATTCATTCATGATCAAAACATTATATATGATACTTGGAACACACCTCCAAGCATAGGTTAAAAGAACTTATATTTTCAAGATAATAAAAATTAATAAGGCCTAAGACTTCGACTACTAAAAATCCTTTGAACAACTCAATAACTTTTCGAACAACTAAAATGACACTAAAAACTGTATAAATAAATACTTAGACTAATAATTAAACAATATAAAAGAAGACTTCTCGGTTCAACCGTTTTCATTAGTTGCTCCTGCATCACGTGTCGTGGTTCTTGATATTATCCTTGTTTTAATAGGAAGAAAGTGTTACTTTTGTTGACATAAAAGTACACAAGTCATGGTCAAAAAATTGATAAAATGAGGATAAAAATTCTACATGATATTTGAGAGTATTTCTGTAATTTTCACCATTTTAGGCGTTTTCAAGGTCTATATGTATATAGTCAGGGTGATTACTAGTATAATTTATAATTTGAGATGCAATCAAGTTTTGAAATCAAACACCTACTTACTTCCTTAGTTCACTTTTAGCAAGTTAAGACAGCGAAGAGGACAAGAGCACAGCCGAGTCCTCTACTTGTCATAACTACCGAAAACTGATCTGACACCTCAAAATCCGGTGAACAAACAGTAATTTTACAACATATTACTAGTTAAAAAAGAAAAAAATTGTTTGTTTGTTTTGCTCATTGAATGATTCAAATAGGATATTCAATAAATAAAGTAAATACCAATAATCCAAATAGGGTTCATCATGTATCATCTCTAATATCTACTTCAAGTTACCTTTGCTATAAACTCTTGCCTAGCTTTTGATCTCTGTTGTTTTCAGTCAATTTTCTCTCTAATGTCTACTTTCAGTACTTTGCAAGTACCTGCAGTTTCACTTATATGTAAACCATTCCATTTTGTAGATAATCAGCAATGGAAAGCTGAAGAGTGTTGATCATAGGGTTGTCGTCAGTTCAAATGTTGCTCGAACGACCGTTGTTAGCTCCATACGTCCTTCCATAGATGTCCTCATTGAACCAGCAAAATCTCTTATTAGCGAATCCAATCCCCCATTGTACAAATGTTTCACATTCGGAGATTTCTTCCGCAGTTATATCACCGATACCAATGAAGGAAAAGATCCACTCGAGCGCTTTATGATCTGATCTTAAAAAGATTTCTTCGCTCAGTATGCCCAAGGGAGAATAAACCAGTTGAATAATTATTGTCATTATGTCATGTCATCATCTACATGTGTTATTGTGCCTTGTTACTACCTACATGTATAATAAACTTGTTCATATACCAAAATATTGATTTCTTTTTTACTCGCATTGGGTTTAGATTTATTCATCTTGGTGGAGCAAAACAGATACGTTTTTGTTTCAATTACATGAAAATAGGACTTGATCAATTTTGTTTCATTTGGTTTGCCAACTCCACTTGATAACAAATGTGCTGGTCACTTTGGTCTCCATGTTCTCTTGTATTGCTTCATTTCTCCAGTAATAGATGTTAGGATTTTTGAATCCCACAACGCTTTTTGGATTTGGGGACAATGAATCACAGAACAGAAAAACAAACAGTCGTGCGTAATGGAAAAACTAAAAGAAAATACGAGCCGCAAGATATACGAGGAAAACCTCAACGCGAGAAAAAATCACGGAAACCGCACCAGTCCACTATGAAATCGAAATCAAGAGTACAAGCCTTCTCACAATCTCTCTGAGATGCATTTTCTGTCGCCTCTCTGTTTTTCTCTAAAAACGTGTAACCCTAATTACATGCTAACTGCAATATAAATAGGCCGGAGTCCTACGACCGAAATTACACACCTAAGTCCAAAAATATCGTTTTTGCTGCAATTCAGTGTGCTCCTTGGCTCTGTCCTCTACACCTCCGAGATAAACCACTGTTGAAAGTTGTCTGCACCCCAACAATAGAGTGATGAGCTGAGCTCAGTATCACAACAATATTAGTACGAGAGTTGGTGATGGAGGGGTGGATGGTTTGGGATAGCAGCGTTATCAATTAGAGTGATTGGTATCTTAGTTTTTTACCCTTTGCTTGGCGAAGGGAGTTAGGATTTATGCAAGCAGACCCTTTGTGATTAATATCAATCACATGTTGCGGGGTATTTTGCTCTGTCCTGATCCTGTGTGTTTGGTCCATGAATTTTCTGGAGAAGAATGAAATTTAAAAAGGTGGGAGAACCTAATTTTGAGCAAATTATGAAAATGAGTATAAGATAAATACGAGAGTAATGAGACTAAACTATATTGAGCTTCTTTGAAGCTGAATGTGTTCGGCTATATGGAACTACGTACAAAATAATCAAACGAAAAATTAAATTGAACTTTCAGGTTACAGAATCCACGCTAATTATGTTTCTGAAACTGAAGTACGAAACTGGAAATTGAAACCGAGTTTAGGAAGAATTGCTAACTTAGGGTCTGTTTGGGAACCTATTATTCTTTGCATTTTGCATTTTGATTTGTGAATTGTAAATTTCAGTAAAAATATTATTAATCTATAGAGTGTTTGAGAGATGTGTACGTAATAAATTTTACAACAAAAAATATTATTAATTTGTAGAATGTTTGGGAGATGTGTACATATTAAATTTTACAACAAAAAGGTGTTTTGCAGTAATCTATAATTCACAATCCAAAATGAAAAAAGTAAAGAGTAATAGGCTTCACCAAACGAACCCACACTCATAATGCCCACTCATATCAACAAAATCCAGAATAGTTAATGGAGATGGATCGAGGGGTGGTCTATATTGTGATCTCCTAATAACTATAGGGGTAAAGTTGGAAAAAATTAAAAGTATAAGGTTGAACTTGGAAATGTATCTGGTTTAAAATGTAATTTTAGCTTCTTTGAATATTAATATTACAATAAAATACTATATAGCATGTCATGTAAGACCCGGCTCTTTGAAAATGAAACACAATATGTATATTCCATTTTTTGGAAATGGATAGCTTAATTTATTCCCTATATAAAGAAGCCTCAATCCCAAATAAACCAAACTTGTGCTCCACTCTCTGAAACTATCAAATTGAGGCTATGGCACAACTCCTTTCAAACATGTGCAGTATCCAATCGGTGGTGCCGGAATCTTACATACTGCCACCGGAGAGAAGACCTGGTCAGCAAGTTGTTCCTCACTGTGACACTATACCGGTGATTGATCTTGAAGACGATCGGAATGAATTGATTCAGGAAATCATCAAGGCTAGCCAAGAATATGGATTCTTCCAGGTAAAAAAATGTCATGGTTTCATGTATATATATAGTCCTACTTAAGCTATGCAAAGATTTTTACCATAGGATGCCTGGCTGTGGTCCGGCCACTAGTTTTCAAAGGGGCGGTAGTTACTATGGCTCTTTGGTTTTTTCCGGAGCCCGCCACGGATCTGCAGTCCCTATAATGACTCACAGCTAGCCATGAGAGGATTGATATGCCAGGTCGCCCCCTCTTTCGCCCTTTCTGCGGTTTAAAAAAAATATTATGTTGGTAATGATTATCCACTTGTACTCTATTTGAAATCTTAATTCATGTAAAAATTAAAAAATGTCCTTTGATGCGTTAAAAAGTAACTAGAAATAACCAGGTTAAAGGTAATTTTATCATCTAACACAAATAAAGTAAGAATAAAAAACCATTAAAAAAAAACAGTCTTCTTATCATTCACCTATTAATTTTGCCCGCTAAATCTATTAGGCTCCATTCATTTGTCAAGAACTTTGTACATGAAAACTATTCTGGAGAAATTGTAATGAAGTCAAGCAAGCAACATGAAAATAGTTTTTCTATATGCGTTTATTTGATATAAGAAATTTACGAGAATCTTGAGAAGGTAATAGTTCAATTATGTCAAACTAGTGTAGAAATAAGATTTACCCAAAATCTTATGTTTTTTAAAAAACTAGTTTTGAGGAAAACTAATCATCATAGAAAAGTTAAATGCTAAATACATTGAACTGGGCCCTGGAGGGTCTCCCACTCACATGATTCTTCAAATATAGTGGGGCCCATGTAGCTTGTGACCTCAACATGCTAAGATTTCGACTTGTTATAGAAATCACTCTTGTTCAAATTCAATAGAAGGGGGTTGGCCAAGACTCAGAGATTTAAAGATTTGTTCCCTCTTAAATGTTTTAGGTTTTAAACCTTCGCAGTGCTATTGACTTCTTTGGTGTCAGTTTATTATGAAATTGTGGGGTCCAGAGTGTCTCATGGATTTTGTTATACAATACCACTCTCTGCGATCGCTCTAAAAATAAATTTGCGGGTGCGATGTCGAATGCCGTAAAAGACTTAATTGAAGCCCTTTCTAACACCAATTGGTTTTAGGAGAGATGGTGAAAAAACGGTCTGACAGAAACATTGTTCTAGCTTTAAATAAAGAAATCAGACTAACCTATAGTGAATTATGAAAAAAAAAAAAAAATTGCAGTTGAGAAATCATGGGGTATCGGAGGAGCTGATGAAGGATGTTTTGGTGGTGGCCAAGGAATTTTTTGATTTGCCTGTGGAGGAGAAGGAGAGGTTCTATACTGAGGATCCGAAGCAGACTTGTAGAATCAAAACAAGCTTCGATTTCGCCAAAGAGAAGGTTCATTTCTGGAGAGATAATTTAAGGCACCCTTGTCATCCCTTGGAGGAACATATTCAGCAGTGGCCCGAAAAACCGGCTCGCTACAGGTATACTTTAATTTTGCTCACTTTTAATTAATTGAACGAGTTTTCATTACCGAGCGGGTCTACGATGTACCTGCGCGCTCACATCTGTCCGTTTATTTCGGTTTTGGACGATCCAGATTTGGGGAGAGAAACATGAGAGAAAAGGGGGTGAAAGAGGAGGAGAGAGAGGGTTTCGATCTCGGCCGTCTAATACACTTGTGGACGGCCCGGGTACAGTGTTCGGATACCACATAGACTCGGCCATGGTATCCATTCGGTATCCAAAAATTCTCCGCATAATGCGGTGAGAATCTCGAAACATACACATACTAAATTGAAGACATTAGTCCCGGACTGGAAATACATTAGGACGTAAGACGAATTCTCAGGAAGTGATTCTTATGGAGTAATTAAGGTTTGCAGGAAAACCTGTCTAATTTACTGTCAACTTTAAGCATTCTTTGTTTGAACTTTGAGCATTGTTTGATCATTACAAATTTCCACTCTCTTTATTGGGCTTTTCATAGGGAAGTATTTGGATCATATTCAGTGGAAGTGAGAAACCTTGGTTTGCGGATTTTGGATCTAATCTGCGAAGGATTGGGCCTCAAAGCAGGCTATTTCGGAGGAGGGCTCAGCCAGGGCCAGACAATGAGTGTTAACCATTACCCACAATGTCCGGACCCAACCTTGGTATTGGGCTTGCCCAAACATGGTGATCCATTCACCATCACCCTTCTTAACCAAGGGGATGTGCCTGGGCTTCAAGTCTTGAAAGATGAAAAATGGGTTGCAGTCGATCCACTTCCTAACACCTTTGTGGTTAATATCAATCACATGTTGCAGGTATTTTGCTCTGTTTTTTTCCATGATTCTATGTTTGGTCCAAGATTTTTTTGGAGAAGAATGAAATTTAAAAGAAGTGAGTGAGACTCCCTAATTTTTACCAAATTATGAACATGAGTCGTAGATAACTACGAGACTAAACTATATATATTGAGTTCCTTTGAAGTTTAATGAAGAAACTGTAGGAACATGCCGTGGTTCTTGATATTAATATTTTTTCCTTGTTTTAATAGGAAGAAAGTGTTACTTTTGTTGACATAAAAGTACACAAGTCATGGTAAAAAAGGAGTGCAATTTTGTTGACCCTCCGTAAAAATGAGGATAAAAATTCCACATGATATTTGAGAGTATTTCTGTAATTTTCACCATTTTAGGCGTTTTCAAGGTCTATATGTATATAGTCAGGAGTGATTACTATAATTTATAATTTGAGATGCAATCAAGATTTGAAATCAAACAACCTACTTACTTCCTTTGTTCACTTTTAGCAAGTTAAAGACAGCGAAGAGGACGAGAGCACAGCCGAGTCCTCTACTTGTCGTAACTACCGAAAACTGTTCTGACACCCCAAAATCCTGTGAACAAACTGTAATTTTACAACACATTACTAGTTAAAAAAGAAAAAAAATTGTTTGTTTGTTTGTTCGTTTTGGTCATTGAATGATCCAAATAGGATATTCAATAAATAAAGTAAATACCAATAATCCAAATAGGGTTCATCATGTATCATCTCTAATAGGGCTGTTCAGCGGATCATCCGATCCGCCAATCCGATCAATCCGAACCATCCGTTGATCCATCCGAGGTATGTACGGATGGGTTGCGGATCCTAAAAACCCAAATCCGTTTTGACCGGATCGGATCGGATCCGCTCAATCCGCGCAATAATCCTTCTTTAATCTATCAAATCCGCCCGATCCGATCCGATCCGTAACGATCCGATCCATCCGTATGTCACCTACGGATCGGTTCCGGATCTTAAAAATCACAATCCGCTCTGAGCGGATCGGATCGGATCCGGATCCGATCCGTGGACACCCCTAATCTCTAATATCTACTTCAAGTTACCTTTGCTATAAACTCTTGCCTAGCTTTTGATCTTTGTGGTTTTCAGTCAATTTTCTTTCTAATGTCTACTTTCAGTACTTTGCAAATTGCAAGTACCTGCAGTTTCACTTATATGTAAACCATTCCATTTTGTAGATAATCAGCAATGGAAAGCTGAAGAGTGCTGATCATAGGGTTGTCGCCAGTTCAAATGTTGCTCGAACGACCGTTGTTAGCTTCATACACCCTTCCATAGATGTCCTCATTGAACCAGCAAAATCTCTTATTAGCGAATCCAATCCCCCATTGTACAAAAGTTTCACATTCGGAGATTTCCCCCGCACTTATTTGACCGATACCCATGAAGGAAAAGATCCACTAGAGCGCTTTATGATCCGATCTTAAAAAGATTTCTTCGCTCAGTATGCCCATGCGAAAATAAACCAGTTGAATAATTATCGTCATTATGTCATGTCATCACCTACTTGTTATTGTGCCTTGTTACTATCTACATGTATAATAAACTTGTTCATATACCAAATTTGTCTCTTTGCACCCAAAATATTGATTTCTTTTTTACTCGCATTGGGTTTAGATTTATTCATCTTGGTGGAGCAAAACAGATACGTTTTTGTTTAAATTACATGAAAATAGGACTTGATCAATTTGGTTTCATTTGGTTTGCAAGCTCCACTTGATAACAAATGTGCCGGTCACTTTGGTCTCCATGTTCTCTTGTATTGCTTCATTTCTCCGGTAATAGATGTTAGGAAAAAATCACGGAAGCCACACCAGTTCACTATGAAATCGAAATCAAGAGTACAAGCCTTCTCACAATCTCTCTGAGATGCATTTTCTGTCGCCTCTCCGTCGCAAATCATGATGTACTCAAGACCCGCTCACATGCTAATTTTCTTAATTGCTTTTTCTATATTGTAGTTATCTCCGAAAAAAAAAGAAAAAAAAGAAGAAGCTGTAAGCGGATAAGCAATGTGTCAGGGGATATGGTTTTTTAATATTGTTTATTTCCCAAATTTGGGAGTATTTAGCCATAAGCAACGTGAAACTTCCGTGGTTCTTTACGAATCCACTATGCATATATTTTCTACTATTTCCATGTATGACACGGATTCGTTGCTAGTTTTATTTAACTAAAAAATGAAAATCATCTTATACATTAACTAAAAACTAGGTGAGGTGTCGGCTCACCTAAAATGTACAATGGAGATCTCCAATCCACCAATGAAATGGAGAGCATACGGATCCATAGAAAAAGGCTAATGACAAAAAAACTCCTCTCATTCTATAATGCCAGCAGTTAGACTTCTCTACATGATATAGGTTAATTAATCTAATGACGAAGTATGGATGCTTATGAATCTATTTTTGTCGCATATCTGTCTAGCATATCAATCGATCCGTAGAAATACTAGACTAAGCACTCTAACGGGCTTCCTATATTTCACCAAAGTTCCGAAATCGTAATCTAACAATTTGTAATAAAGTACAATATTAGTATTTAACAATACTTAATTTTCCCTTACGATCTTATGAAATTGAAACAAATCAAACAGTCATATCGTTAATGCGCTCACTAATTAATCCGGTGATGTTATTCCTTTTAGCGAAGGAAACATTACATTGTAAACCCTAAAGTTTGATACATTTTCCAAATTGAACCCCATAATTTTAATGTTTTGTAACTTAAACACTATACTTATTGGGAGATCACATTGTAGACCATCCGCCCATCTCCATTAAGCGACTTAACAGGACAGTAGAAGGTTGGGATGCAAAAATATTATACTGCCCACATGGCTTTATATAACTTGACGTTGACATGCATTTTTGTTTGCTCGGAAAAAGAAATAGTATATAGATAGAGAAGGAAGGAGAACAAGACTCATGAGAGGATCACAGAGGAACCAAACCATGAGAGTAGTCAGGAGTACAAGCCAAAGCCAGATTAAAGCAAGAAAGGCAAAACAGGAGCCAGAACTGGAAAATATAACAATAGCTAAAAACGAAGATCAAACTCAACTCACAAAAGATGAAAGACGCCAGATAGTGGACCATTGAGATGAAATAGTTACGCATCCAATCTTCTAGGAGCACTCTAGTTTTTATGAGATCAGCAGAAGATAGAGCCTTGTTGTTGAAAATAAAATCATTCCTAGACAGCCAAATGGACAAATGGTAGCAAAGAAAGATGAATACCAGCAGGCATGTTTTAGAGATTTAGCCTTGAGGTTACCTTGAGGCCACCATAGAATAAGACTTGATATATAGAACCAGTTCCTACCCATTTCAAATTCCACCAGCAAGTAATCCTAGAAGTCTCACAAATTAATAGCAAGTGAAGGGCTCGGGGGGGG
>JAXBDA010009461.1:0-12513 GCA_036023075.1 Gaultheria prostrata
GGACGGCGAGGCCGCAGTTGGGGCGGTCGGCGGCCTCGGAGAGGCTGGACTCGGCGCGACGGCGGGGCTCGGGGTAAGGAGAGAGAGTGTGAAGGAAGCACTGAGAGAGGAATTGTAGGGTTTCTGCGTTCCACTCCATGTTTGTTGCCTGCGCAGGGAAGCGTTTGGCCTAGGGTTTTAGCGAGGGATGTACGGTATAGATTAGATGGTAGAAATGTGTATGTATATCTATTCTGTTCAATTCGATCATGAAAGATTGATGAAAGGGTAAGAGAGAGAGAGAGAGAGAGAGAGAGGGGCGGAAGGCGAAGGGAGGGATTTATGGGTGGGGGTTTTCAAAAGCTGGAAAGAGCTATTGCCAGAGCAGGTGTGGCTGGAACAAGAGAAACCCTTCGAACCAGACTTGGGTTCCCGTAGTGAGAGCCGCATCTCTATGGTGACCTTAATTGTAGGCCCTCTGAGTTCTTAATTTATAATTGGACCCGTTCATTTTTTCAGGAATAGTGAGCACAATATGAGTACAATTATCATTTGAGATTGGTAAACACATAATTAAGACAAATTGATTCTACAGTATATTCTCTGAATGATATTGGTCATTCATATAAATGGTATCCGAAAACATGGCTACCAATATCCAATTCCTTTGATTTTTAACATGAATAATCTACTCAAGATTCGTGACAAATTACACGGTTTCGATCCTAAATAAAGAATATTAAAGGCTTACAATTAAGGTTACTACATAATGTAGTCTTTTGAATCACTATGAATACCCCATATTCTTCCGAACCCTTTTACTCTCGAATTCAAAATGTTTTACGTTACCCTGCCAATATTGGGTGTTTTGTACACAAAATTTATTTCTCTTAAAAACAGCAGGTATTATGGAATAATTAGTTTTTCTTTTTTTTTTCACCAAAAAATAAACATTTTATTACGAGGAAGACGGGCGAAGAGCCCTAATATCTTCAAGAATTAGTGAAGAAAGCCATTGGGGATAATCCCCCGCCAACAAACTGAACTAACATCTGATAGGGAATGCCTAGCCAAAGAGTGGGCTACCCTGTTACAATCGCGTTTAGCATGACTAAACGAACAAGATGAGAAAAAAGATGCAAGATGAAGACAATCTAAAATAATGGAATCACAATCCGCATAAGTCTTCAATTGGTTGAGAGCCTGAACCACTTGTAGCGCATCTCCTTCCACAATAATCCGGGAATAATTCCATTCCAAGGCTGTTTCTAAAGCACGTCGGAATCCCAGAGCCTCTATAATCCGGACAGAGAACGTACCTTTCATAGACTCCATTTTGGCTCCAAGTAAATGACCTGCACTATCGCGTGCAACCAGTCTCAGGCCCCCCACGTTATTATTCACGCACAAAGCTCCATCAACGTTAAACTTGATCAAACCTCCATCGGGTGGCTTCCAGATAGGAGTAGGAGGGGGGATACGCGGAGGGCTCACCCCTCCCTTCGTGTCATTTACCTGCTTGAATTCATTCCACCCAGAAACACCTTGTTCCAAAACTGCAGAAGGTTCACCGGGAAGATTATCAAAATGGCCTTTATTCCTTGCCTTCCATAATGCCCAACAAATGAACGCCATTAGACCAACATCCTCTCGGAAGCTACTGCCAGATTGTAGCACTGAATTACACGTTGTCCACCATTGCTTGAAGGTCATCCCATCCCAGCTACTAGAATAAGAAATAGGTAGCAACGACAAATTCCAAACCTTCCTCGCTAGCTTACATTGAAACATGACATGTTCTACCGTTTCCGGCGCCTTGCGACATGCTTTACAAATAGGATTAACATCAATGTTACGACGATTTAAATTAACCAGGACAGCAAGTGCATTATGCAAGTAGCGCCAAATAAAGTGCCGCACCTTGGAAGGGACCGATAGCCTCCACACCGCTTTCCAATTTGTAGAAAGTAAAGATTTGTCACTTGTTTCCCCTCTCTCATGCATATTCCTCTAAAAAGTCAATGATTTAGCAAGATGATAGGCTGATTTAACCATGAAATCCCCGGTCGATGTGTGATGCCAAATCCCTTTATCAAGCACTCCCTGATTGCTGACAGGAATAAAAAGTATTGACTCGGCATCGTCTTCCCCAAAAAGATTAGTAACTACACAATTTTTTACCTGTTGGAAGGGAAGGAAAAAAACTTTTGCAATCAAACATAAATACATTATTTATAATTATGATTTAATAAAATGATAAAATTCATTCGCTCTCCCTTTATTTTGGTCACAAATACGGTCACTCCCTAAAAGAGAACATAGCCATATCCTCAGGGATATTCACCGAGTCTACATCCAAATTCTGCCTCTCCGTTACCGGCCAAAATGGGTTCCGATTACCGAGTCTGCAACGAACCTCTGCCTTCCAATCCAATCTCACCTCTACGAATATCAATTCTCAGCGACTGAATCTCCTTGAAATTCTTCAATACTTCCTGAGGCGAATAAAAAGAGCAATCAGTCTCATCATCATCAAGGCGAGTGGATTTTGAAGTGAAGATGCGACGAAGAATGAATCGAATCGGCGTTGCTATTATCTTCCCAATCAAACTCTTCGAAAATTCATCCCAAAATTATTAAATTAACGGGTTCTCTTTCTCAATATTTTCTCATATACTAATTAATTGGTAACTCCTTTGTTCTTTTTAGTTCTTTAAATTGAGCAGTACATGAAACAAAGTTGACAAACTATCAAGAGATTCCAAAGGTGACTCGTCTACCTCTATTCTGGATTTTTCTCTTTTGCGTTAATCAATCATAGAATTCATCAGTTAAGCAGTTGCTCATTTGTTTTCGTTGTATCTATGATGGCTATTTTGCTTATCTGGGTATTGTCCACTACCTGTTTGATAAATGTCTCCTTAGGATTTGAACATGTGGATAACTATCTGATCAACTGTGATCCTAATTGACGGCCACAACGATTACAATTCGATTTCGTAGCGACCGGGTGGTCGATGCACGGCTGATGTTTGAGGCTGATTTTGCGAGGGACTGTGAGGGAAACGATGTTGTTTTGGGGGATTATGGAGGCGAAGCGCTTGCAAATGGACATGGATCGGGTGAGGGAATGGGCGTCGTGTAGTTTGTTGAAGATGAGGTGGAGAATTGCGTCCGGCAAGCGATCGAACTGATCATCGGTTTCTTCATTTTCCTGCAAAAGCCATTTTGGTTGGTTTTTTCTTCTTTCGTTTGAAGTTTTTGGCTCCGGTTGGTATTGACCCATGTTTAAATTCACTGTTCACCCTTTTGCTCAATTGCTGAAATGGTGAACATAGAACTTGGTAAATAGACTTGTTTGCGTTTAGCCATATTTAGCTTATTATTTTCGAGACATAGGTGGTTGTGTTGATTTTTTTTTTTTTAATTTTATGTACTCTGAAAATAGGTGTTTTAAACCATGTATGAAGTTTAGTGACTTGTCACTAGATTCGAAATAACTTTGTTCGTTGATTTCTTTAGTTTTTATAAAGTTTAGTGAGTTGTCACTAGTTCAGGAGTTGACTAATTGGTGATTTTTTCAGTTTCCTGTACGCAATTAGAAGTTTTAAAAATTAATGAAATTTCACTATTTTTTTGGGTCGCCGGAGGTGGGGTGGTGGTCGGCCCGAGGTAGGAGTTGTTTTTTTTAATAAATAAATTTCCTCTACGAAATTATAAGTTTAAAAAATTAGTGACATTTCACTAATTTGTTTGGTCGCCGGAGGTGGGGTATAGAGGTGGGGCTGTGGTCGACCGAGGTAAGAGTTGATTTTTTGTTTTTAATCTCCTACACGAAATTAGAAATTTTAAAAATTAGTGATATTTCACTAATTTTTTTGGTCGCTGGAAGTGGTCGCCGAAGGTGGGGTGGTGGTCGGCTGGAAGTGGTGGCCGAACGTAGGAGTTGTTTTGTTCTGTTTTTGATTTTTCAAGTTTTAAAAATTAGTGACATTTCACTAATTTTTTTGGTCACCGGAAATGGTCGCCGGAGGTGGCGTGGTGGTCCGCCACACGTAGGATTTTTTTTTTCAAGTTTTAAAAATTAGTGACATTTAACTAGTTTTGCATGAGGGTATTTTAGTAATCATGCATCACCCTTGTCTTTATGTTTGATTGCAAAAGTTCCTTCTCCTTCCTTTTAAAAATGTCAAATGTTTTGGATTTTTTACTAAATGGCCCAGGTATTATTGGTGTTTGACAATTTTTGCTTAGATTCTGGATAAAATTAGGAATTGATAAATCGTTTCGAGAATACAAATTGGAAAAGTAAAAGAATAATATAATATGAATTGAAATTGGAAACAAGTTATAGATAAGACGATTTCAAAGTCAGTGAAAAATCATCTTGTATGACATTTTCTGTCTTGATTGAACTTGTTGAGAAGTTTAGTTATAGATTTTTAATTTTTAGACTCTATTTGTCAAGATGAATGATTAATATAAAAAATTTCACGCAAACCTGGCAAAATTAACACCCAAAAAAAAAAAAAAAAACCGAACAAAAAAGGTAGTGACGAACATTAAGAAAACGTTAAGTGTTCAATTGGCTAAGTTTTGTTTAAAAAATCATTCGATTCTAAGTATAAAACAAAACCCATGTTGATACTACAACCTGACTCGCTTATAATTGTGTTGAGCAAATTAATACGATTAATACTTATTATTGAAAATTTTGAACAAAATTGTACGTACGTAATATTAAACATGGATTTTAGACTACATATTAACATCTTGTTTAACCTATTTATAATTTGACTCAATTTCGGTGTAAAGACAATTGTAAAAAAAATGCTTAAAAAAACAAAACTAGAACGTAAGTTTCAAAATAAACTGTCTTTTCAGTCTTAGCCTAGCAGAGTAATGAAACCACCAAAAACTTGTGACATAAAGGTTAGTGAGTTTACGCCTAATCTAATTCTATAAGTTAATTCTAATAAACTCTACCAAAAAAAGATAGCTAACTATCGGTTCAGAACTTCAATCGCAACTATACAAAACGGTTTAGCAGGTCAATACCTAAAATTAAACTATTATCCACGTCCTTCTCGGAACCACATGAGTTCAACACTTATCCGTCTTGTTTAACTTTCATTTCAAATTCTCGAGGCTGTGGTATTCATGTTTTCCTGGTAAAATGTTTGACTTAAACGTTATAAGTTTGCATTGGTTTCGAGTGGTCGAAACATTTTGTATCAAATTTTTTTTGTTCTAATTGAATACACAGATGGCCACAAATTTGAGACATAAATAAAACACTGTGCAAGTTCAGAATTTATTTCCCAAGTTCATCGAACCTCATTGACGATTTTTGTTTTACTTATACAAACTTTTTTGAAAACCATATTCGTAAGAACATATTAGCAAACTAAAGACAGAGAGACAATAGAAACCTAGGCGAGTAGAAGCAAAATAGGGTTTCTAGGATTTTAAACCAAAAAACCTTCTTTTTTGTTCCTTTCAATTCTTTTCCCACGCACAACATTACTGATATAAAGTGCTCGGTTCGAGTTCAAAAATATATTTGCCATCTACAATGTGTTCCTTCCAATTCTTAATGATCCGAATCGTTCATCACTTAAATCTCATGCAGAACATTATTCTTTCAAAAACAAGTCAATTGCCATGAGTAGATACATGAACAAACTCATTTAAAGTGCACAGTTTGAACTCAAAAATATATTTGCCATCTACAATGTAAAGCAATATTAAGTTTCTTCATTTCTTTTTTTATATCATGTTATATTCATTTTTTAAGAGGATGTGTGAGATTTACATGATGATAAATAATTAAATATCTATATACTAATGATTTATGGAACTTCCAGTACAAAGAAAAACAGAAGCGTGTAATTTTCTAATAATGTTTTTTGGCAAGAAATTTGATAGGCAGTTGTCGATTTTTTTGGTTGATTGAATTTTAGTTCACAAAAAAGTATTTGTTGGTCACTTTTTTGCTTGTTATAACATAAAAATAGGGTGTTTTTATAAGAAAATGGCGTGTGAATCATTACCAAAAAATAAGGCGCTTTTATTTTTTATTTTTTATCGAACAGTAAATTTCATATCAAAAAGCCTAACGGCACTTACATGAAATAATCATAAAAATCGGAAAGAGCTAACACTGCTAACACTAGGACACGAGCAAACCACAATGGGCATAGGACTCAAAGACGCATTACTGCAAAAAAACAGATCGATGCAATGCGGCGTAGGTCCATCCAAGTATCAGTAGAAGAGTTGATTTTAAAACAAACAAACTCTTAGGCTGTATGGGCTTTAGAATACTGCTGTTGGCCCAGTCAATGGTTCCCTAGTGCTAATCTGTTTGGGCTTTGTCCATTTCTGTTGGTTTTCTAATGCAGTTCAAAAATTGTGCTTCTAATGAATATTACTTATCTTATCGTTTGATAAGATAAGCTTAAATAGATTTTTCAGAGCTCGTTAAGTTTTCAAATCAAATTTGAAGACTTATTTACCTTTATATCTTACTAAGAATTCAAATTTTCTCTCTCATAGAACTTTGTCTATTCATTTGGATTTTGGTCGTTTAATTGAATACTCCATTTTAGTTGAGACCCTTTAAATTATTTTTCTTCAATAGGGTACAAAACAATTCTCAGTAACACAAGTGACTACGTTATTATATAGTTAGGAAAAATGATTTTCTCAGACAACTTTTATTACATAATTTGAATTGCTGTTAACTAATTTACGGAGTATAATTTTGTGTATATGCGTGTTGTCATTTCCTTGCATGACATGGTTTTATTGTTAGTTAGAAAAGTAAAAAAAAAAGAACGAAAGTTCATTAAAGACGACCAAAAAGACTACAAAAATTGTTTTCATATTATTTTCGTCTTTTGTAAAGTTCTTTCAATTCTAGGTCACGAATTTATTCTCTTTAGATTGCCCTGTCAAGATAAATTAATAATCTAAAACCCACCGCCCTGGGATAGGGCGCGATATGAATTTCAAGGGCGAATTTTGGATTTAGGATTTGAGGTTGAGAAAGAAAGACACTTTTCAAAATTCATAAAATAAAAGAAAAAGCAAAAGAAAGGAAAATATATAATTTTCTCACCCCCTTTTCTTACAAATGCACCCCTTTCTTTTTTTTGGGTCTTGTAGTGAATTTTCATGTGTAATATTTTCATAACAAGACAAAAAATGGGGTGTTTTTATAAGAAAATGGCGTGTGAATCATTACCAAAAACTAGGGGTGAGCATGGACCGGATTGTCCGGTTTTATGGTAAACCAAGAACCAAACCACTACTTACGGATTATGAATTTGGAGAACCAAACCAACCCATAAAATTAATAAAACTAAACCAATCCAAACCATTAAAATATGGATCGGTTTCGGTTTTGAACCACAGTCCTTTGTAATTGAGATTTCATATTCATAAACTATATAAAGTATAAAATGGCATAGTTAAATTAAACGAACAATTATATTAAAACTATATCTATTAAAATCACCAAAACTCACGAACGTCAACCAACTAAAGAAGAGTATAATACTAGTAATTAGTGAGTGAGTAGTTTATTATATCAGAAAATTAGTTATCAAGCGAAAACATTAGGAAATCAATAGACTATGCCCAAGCCGTGTATGCTTAGTGTATTAAAATTATATGAATAACTTATCATATGTAGAAGTTTAGGGAACTAATATTGGAAGTGAAGAAATATGGTGGTGGAATGCAACATTAGATTAGGATCGGAAATTAATTGACTATTGGGAGTAAACTTATTGTATATTTTTCATGCACGCGGTTTGGATCGGTTTGGAACTATAACCGTCAACGTAAATCCACAAACCAAACCATTTAACATGGTTTCTAATTTTTTAAAACCGGGACCAAACCACATTAGTAAAAAACCAAACCAAACCATTCGGTTTGGATTGGTTTGGACTGGATTCACAGATTGACGGTTATTTTGCTCACCTCTACCAAAAACTAAGGCGCTTGATTTTAAAACAAAGATTGAAAAAAAAAAAAGATTTTAAAACAAAAAAACAAGCTCTTAGGCTGTATGGACTTTATCCTACTGGTGTTGGCCCAGTCAATGGTTCCGTTGTGCTAATCTGTATGGGCTTTGTCCATTTCTGTTGGTTTAGTTTGCTCCAAATGCAGTTCAAAACATGTGCTTCTAATATCCACCAAAAAAGCAATTCAAAAACAAAAAAAATCCACAAAAAATTTTTTTTTTTTTTGATTCCTTGTATAATCTGAAAAAATGCAGAGATTGAATATAAGAATACAAAGGAAGTAAGCATAATTATGAGTGATTCTATTTGAACTAAAAAAATTCTTTCTAACCACATACAAAACTTAAAAAACTATATCACGAGTTGCTCACTTGAGAAAAGACAATTAAGCACAAAATCTCACCAACTTGTAAAATATATGAAGTCCTCGGATTCTCTCTGTGAACCCACATTTTTTACTCCAAATTCTTCTTCTTCAAGTTCCAAATCTTCTCTCACAAAATACGTACACCAAACTCTCACATGACACATCCAGTTTTGAAATGCAAAGACGTCGTAATATGTAGAAATCTTGCTGATCAAGACGTCTAATATGTAGAAATCTTGCTGATAAAAAAAAAATGTAATATATATAGGATCCCTGGTTCCACAATTGTTTGTGTGTTTTTTTCCCCAAATGTCTTTTCAAAAGGTTTCAACCTTTAAATAAAATGCTAATATGTGACAATAATTATTTAAACTAGTGTTATTGTTGTACAATGCACAGAGAACTTAAAAGAAATTGATTAATTCAATTTTTTTCCCGTTGTACAGTGCATTGAACGGGTACAATGCTAGTTTGTCTTACGAAATTGTATGTGTTTCTAGTGTAAGGAATTGAAAGAGAAGAGAGATAGAGAGGACGGAACCTCTTCAGGCATCTCCAACCCCAAGTCTTCAAATTGAAGAGTCCAAATAATATTTTCTATTCAAAAAGGGAGTATGAAGAATGTTGTTATTCATATGAACTCCAACCCAATGCTTCATTTCTATCTCTCCTTTTTAAAATCTCAATTTGAAGGCAGAAAATGAAGCATGGTTGGAAGCCAATAATTCTCAAAAATAAAAAATGAAGGCTTGGTTAGAGATGCTCTTACGCGCAGAAGCCTTCACTTGCAGAGGAGAGTGGCTCGAAGATTTTTTTCATATTATTAGTAAATAGCGAGCAATAAGATTGGAAAATGAGATTTTTTTTAAACCATGCCGTTGTATTTTAGAGTTTTAAATTAGCAGCACTAAGCAGAAAAAGAAAGCATTTGGTCATCAGATTATCGCCAAACACAAATCATTAGGTTTTTTTTTTTTTTTTTTGATCCATCAAATCATTAGTTCGAATATACAGATTTTATCTGCCTGTGGATGCTCAAGATAATTGAAGTGGCGAATCCGAAAACTAGATGCTTTTTGAAAATCAGTATATGGCTATACCATTTTTGGTTTAGATATGCATTTACTTAGTTACGATTAATTCCATCTTTTTGGGCATTTTAATTATTACAGCTGTGAATTATAAATGTGATTTTTACTGTTGATTAATTTTGTTCTTGATACCATGCTTTAGAAAAATAAATGGACTTATTGGACATGATTGGAAAATTAAAATTTTAATTGGGTTGGGCGTGGGCATATTAAATGAATCCCGATTATTAATGGGCCGGGATTGGGAATGTACAAATCTCGTTATTATCTAGTATAAGCCCGGCCCGAACTTGGTCCGGATCCAACCCAGCCCGGCAGATTTGCACCCCTAACGTGGTGTAGCGGTATCGGAATTTAAAACCATGCTCCAGACACCCCTTATGATTTTGCTCTCGCAAATTCGACAGCAGAGGAGCTAAAAAAGGCATGACAATACTCTTGAACGGTAGCTAGACTAGTAAGCATGTTTTTAAGTGTTTTTTTATTTTTTTTATTTTGCATTGGGGATTGTAGATTATCAATTTGAGTGATAATTAGAACATATGAAAGTTATATGATATCTGCAGAATATATATTTTGAAAAGATTTTGCGTGAGAAAGTATATTTAGGTGTTTTGCCAAAAATAATCCAAATTGATTATTATTTTGTTTTCATTTTTTTTTTTTGCATTTATTAGTTCTACGTCGATTTTTTTTTGGATTATTAGTTTGTCTCGACAAAAGGAATCTAAAGAGTACAAAACTATTAACTAAATATTTTGTGTAAAGATATGAATAATCCAATAATCCACAAAAAGTTGAATTATTTTTTAGTGAACTTTTTAAAAATCTTGATAATAATTTTTTATTTTTTTGATTCTTCTCATTGAGAGAATCAATAATCCACACATAATGGATGCAAAACTAACAAATAGAAAAAAAAAAAATTAAAGACCCAAAACAATTGAAAATATACCTTGGAATGTGATACCGAAGTTGCCCATTCTCCAATTCTTTTTTACTAGAGGCCGGGGCACACGCAATGCGTGTGCAAGTCGAACTGGACAAAAAAAATGCACAGAAATATCCTACTTATCGTGTGTGTTATTTTTTTTTTTAGAAATAAGCTATCTTGTAGATATTTAAGCAATGTGTTGTGACAGATTGCACATAATCAACTAATAAATTACCATGCTAACGCCACTATTGCCGCCGCGTTTTCATTGATAGATTGCACATCTATGTAATGTGACGGAAAAAATAGTCACATCTATGTAGTGTGATAGATTGCACAAATGCTTCCGGCTTTTTTTTAAAATCATGTGTATAGGACATTGCATCAAATAAATTATTCATACTTTTCTATATTTATTTATGCACTATTATATTTTATGCCCAAAAGCTTTTGAACCTTTGGCTTATTGTTTTATCATGTGTACCGCATTATTTTTTGCAAATAAACAATAATAGAAGTAAATATCACATCAAATAAGCTACTTTCTCATATTTATGCATTGCATATACTGTGACAAATTACACATAATTAAATCATACATTACGCTGCTAACGTCGCAACTGGATTTTCAACGATCTAATACCAAATGCTTCACAGGCACACAGAGATTTGTTGAAGAATTCAGCACATGCGTGTGTCGAATTATCAAAATATAGTAAAAAAAATTCATATTTATAAATATATATTTAAGTTTTATGTGAAATAACTCGTGTAAATATGAAACATAAAGTGGAAGTCGACATGATGTGGGAGGTTGAAGGCTCTGTATAGAATTCAACAATCTACACTTATAAGCCTCAACAATACGTTGGACGTACTTCAATCTGCAAAGGACGTATTTTGTGAATAGTGCAAATGAGACTAACAACTTGTAAAAGCAACTTGTAAAATTTTACCCCGCCAGATCCTTCAATTTTTTGGCTTTTTTTTTGTTGATCGACTGCAATACGTCCACTCCTTGTGTCAAAGTGAAAAAATGTACATGCATGGACTGTTCGTCGTTGTATTTCTCTCTCTGTTGATTAGAGCGAGTGAAAAAGATAACTATAATTGAATTCCAAATGGCTCGAGCATGCAATAAAACAACTGGGAATAAAAATCAGGAATCAGAAAAAAATAGACCCTCGCCATGAAATTAATTTGACAGTTCTTGGGAGAGAGTTTAGAGGTTCAGTGGGATCTAAACCGAAGATGATAACATGTGAATGTGGGTTGCAGAAGGTAGTTTTTAATTTCTCATTTCCGGTTGAAACCTCCAGTAGGTTTCGTGGATATGAGAGGAAAGAAACTGCTGCAGTTGATATATATGATGTGTACGTCCAAGAGGGAGAGAATATTGGTAGTGGGAGAGAGTGGCAGTTTTTTTTCTTTGTAAGGAAATTTGTGGGGAACGGCAGTTGGGGTGGAGGAGTTTACCATCTTGACCCTAGTAGTTACTACAAAGTAGATCTGGAAAACATCAAAATAAAAAAAAATTGGGGGATAAAAGTGGAAATCACTTTTGTGACAGACTTCAAAAAAAAGGGACACCAAACTGGTGCTCTTCCTTTATATATTAGAATAGATTAATGATGCATATTTTTATAAAACTGATTTGGGTTTGAAAGCCCATACATCTAAAGTGCAAGTGGCGATGTAGAGTAGAACGCGAAAAAAGAAGAAGAAGAAAAGAGTAGAACTCAAAAGATCCCGAGGCCCAAACACCCCTTAATTAAAAGTTACTCCTTGCCTACTACTGCCTTCCCCTTTTACCCTCTCTAGCATACGAGAGAGAGAGAGAGAGAGAGAGAGAGAGAGAGAGATAGTTTCTTTGGGGAGCATGTATGCGATTCTAATCTTCTAGAATTTCCTTGTCCATGTCGCATCTGCAAAGAGTGGATCAACAGTTATAGATTCAAGAATCGTCTTCTATACTGTACTTGTTGAGAATGCCTTGAATTTGGCTAAGGCATGATTTGAACAGAAAGATCCCGAGCGCTACACCCAATTTGGTGTAGCGCTACCGAGGGAATAACTTTCAGTTATAATCCATCTCGAGCGCTACAC
>JAXBDA010009462.1:0-12510 GCA_036023075.1 Gaultheria prostrata
ATGGTTTGGTCGGGATTGGGCCGTGGATTTAGCGACCAAAGTATTTTAGTCGGCAATGGTTATACTTTTGGCAACTAAAATTATTTGGTTGGCATTTTTAGTCGGCAATGGTGTAATTTCTTGTAGTCCTCACGTCTTCTACCTCTGTGAACTCCTTCCATGACTAACTCTCCCTCCAATCCCCTGACCGCACCGATGAGCTGTCGCCGAAGAACCTGTCCTCCGACGACGACTACGATGACCAACGTTCTCCCTCCCTCTGTCTCTACTCGACCTCGCTCCCTCGCCCTCATGACAACGAGCGGACGAAGCTGTCCTCCTCCTTGGATGACGATGACCATCCTCTTCCCTCTCTTTCTGTCGCACCCATTGACGCTCACATCTAATTTGTGGAATCAAGTACGGTTTTCAATAAAAAATTTCCTTCAATTATTACTCTAAATTTCTTTATCTATGTTCTTTTACTCTTTACCCTAAAAACATCTCTGAAAATCCGAATAAAAAAACGTACTAACATAGTACATGATTGATTCTGTTCAAAAAAAAAATAGTACATGATTGATTACCCAGTACATATATATAATGTCACATTGTCCAAATGCATCTATCGTTTTTTGTTTTAAAATTGACATGGACCAATACCACATGGTGGTCCAAGAGAACTAAACCCGACAACACAAAAACTCTCAGCAATGACGTAGCTGAACTTTGGACGGTGAAAGAAGAATAGGTCTGATATACAGTACATGAAAAGAGTCCCATAAAATGTATCAGGCGTACCGGGTGGATTTCACCCGTTTGATGTATTTTTTGGGTAATTTTATGAGACTCTTTTCATGTACCATACACTTTTCCAAAGAAGAATTAAGGCGCGCTTGGTTTAAATTTTGGTCGTAAAACGCTACTCCATTTATGGACACTGATTCCATTTCGGAATCACCTCACCTCCATACACCCTCATCACCAAACCCCTCCAAACTCTAATTTGATGGGGCCACTATTGTTTCATCCTTATTTCTCGCTGATACCAACATTCAGAAAGTTAGTCAGCTCGATCGGTCATCGATAAATATATAGACAAACAATTTTATACAATTTGTTTATGTAATTGAACTGCCTGCCTTTCCTGCGCTTCAATGACAAAAGCGCTGACGCTAAATTTTAGAATGATGCTTTGGTAGCAGCCCACTTCCTGGATCCAGGGTGTAGTGAGAGAACTCATTACATGAATCATGAATGTCAGTGAGCTTCATCGGCCGTTCGATTGGTGAGTGATCGACGGTCCGGATAAATTTGGATTAAACTAAATGTAAAAATATTCTTTTTAAATGTAAAATGATCCGGACTGTTGATCATCGATTGGACAATCGAATAAGTTGACTACACACGTGTAGTGAGCCCCTCACTGCAGGCTCCTTGTCCGCCCACTACCAGCAGCTTTAAATGACTACCTAAACAAGTGGAAGGCTTCTCAGCCTTTTATAAGGAAAAAAGGCAGAAACATCTCTGTAGCACAAAAACCTAGCCCCTCAATTGCGAAAGACAACCTGCAATGGAGAACCAAACGCAAACCCAAAAGCCTAAAACCAAAAACCACCATTTAGTACTCTTTCCAGTCCCTTTACAAGGCCACATAAACCCCATGCTTCAGCTAGCCAACATCCTCCACTCCAAAGGCTTTTCCATCACAATCATCCACACGCACTTCAACTCCCCAACCAAATCCAAACACCCTCACTTCACCTTCCTCCCCATCTCCGACGGCCTCTCGAAAACCGAGGCCTCGACGGGAGATGTCATCTCTCTCGTCACTCTGCTCAATACCAACTGTGTCGCCCCGTTTAGGGACTGTTTGGCTGGACTGTTGGCGGATGGGCCGATTGCTTGCTTGATAACTGATGCCATTTATCACTTTTCGCAGTCGGTTGCTGATGGGTTTGGGTTACCCAGGATTGTTTTGAGGACTAGCAGTATTTCTTCTTTTCTGGTTTTTGCTGCCTTGCCTGTGATAAAAGAAAAGTATCTCCCCAAACAAGGTGTGGAATTTATTGAACTCTTCTGTTTTTATTTCTCTCTGTCTCTATCTTTGAGTTACGTGCAAGTGGCCGGTTCCGCGGTTCGGTATCCCGGTGATAGGTAACATGAACTCACATGCATTTGACTGAGGTTAAAATTTCATTTATTACAACTAACACTGACTTTCGCCCAGGAAAAAAACTTTTGAGTAACTTGTCATTTTTGCTAACCATTCATGATTCATAGATCATGGTAATTGCATGAACTTGAGTACTACTTTATATGATTTGTCAAGTAAACAGTACCAATTAATTTATTTGGAATTATTAATTATCGTATATGCTTTTTATATCTGGGAGAAAATTTTAAAACAATTGTGATATGTGTTTTTCTAAGAACTTTGGGTTGTTTTCAAAACATTTTGGAGAGGAATTGGCTGGAAAAAGATTCCTCGCCAAGATTTTCTACTAATAATTAATTTGTAGCCATGTGGTTTCTCAAGGGAATCTGTATTATAGTACTACATGATTATTACTCCCTCCGTCTCATTTTGTTTACTCACTACGATTATGCGTGCCTTTTTTGAACTCTTGTAGTTATCAATCTATAATGTAATTTATGTGCAATATAGATCTTATTTGATAGATTTCAATTAGTTCTATTAGACAAATTTTTTAAAAACTTTAAGAACATTATAAATAAGAAGATATAAACGTTTGAAAATGGCACGGATATTCGTAGTGAGCAAACAAAATGGGACAGAGAGAGTATCATCTTTGTCTTCTTGCTTCTTCCTCACATTATTTTTTTTGGTGCGGGGACCTTCATATATTTGCGTGTAACACCCATACTCTCTTGTATATATATCAGAGAAAAAGTTGGGTGAGTGTAGGTGCCAAATGGTGTCTGACGTGTTATTTATAGCACCCCATCCAGTCGTTCAAAAAAGTTTTGAACGGTTCGGATTTTAAATACACTTTTACCGCTAAGAGTGTATTTAAAATCCGGCTCATCCAATAGTGTTTTGGATGGCCGAGAGTTGTTTCTTGTTTATCAGCAGTATCATTTATTCTCCAAGGCAAATGATTTACACGCTTTTTATTTATTTATTGTCAGTGTTTTCCTACTCCAGAGTAATCTTGTACTCCATTGTACCAATAATAAAAGGTAATTAAAGCGAGACTGTAAATCAATTTCTTTCTCCTATTACGGAAAAAGTTTAAACGCGTTTGGTAACCATTTTGAATCTTGTTTTTTGGGTTATGTTCGGAGACATACCAATTTTATTAAAAGCATCGAAAATATAATTTTGAATTCGCGAAAGTAATTTCTGAGTGAAAATGAATACGATATCAAGAAATCAGGTGTTTATACTATACAAAAAGTAATTCTTGACAAGTGTTCAACAAAATTCTATTCCAAAATGGCGAAGGAAAATTTGAAACTTTTGAGGGGATGACAAAGATCCCAGCTTCAAACGGCTCCGAACACACAATATGTATCCCGACATGACATCTGTGCGAGTACTCGATAGTTTTGGTAATCTTTCATTTGTTAATTCCGTTTTCTTTTTTCTTTTTCTTTTTTCTACAGATTCCAACCTAGAATCACCAGTGACAGAGGTACCACCTCTCCAAGTCAAGGACCTTCCGACAATCACCACAAACGACTCCGACGACTTGTACAAATTAATCACCAACATGGTGACACAAACCAAGGCCTCCTCGGGCCTAATTTGGAACACCTTCTCGGAACTCGAAGAATCTGCACTATCCCAATCCCGCGAAATATTCGCCATCCCAAATTTCCCGATCGGCCCGTTTCACAAGTCATTTCCTGCCTCCTCGAGTAGCCTACTAATCCAAGACAGGAGTTCCATATCCTGGCTAGACACCCAAAAACCAAAATCCGTGTTATACGTGAGTTTCGGAAGCATTGCCGAAATGGGCGGAAAAGAATTCAATGAAATGGCTTGGGGATTAGCCAACAGCATGCAGCCCTTTTTGTGGGTGGTTCGGCCGGGACTAGTTCGCGGTTCAGAGTGGCTCGAGGCATTGCCAAGTGGGTACGCGAAGAAAATTGGGGACAGGGGGTGTATCGTCAAGTGGGCCCCGCAGCAGGAAGTGCTGGCCCATTTTGCTGTGGGAGGATTTTGGACCCACAACGGGTGGAACTCGACGTTGGAGAGCATATGCGAAGGAGTGCCGATGATATGTTCGCCTTGTTTCGGGGATCAGTTGGTGAATGCAAAGTATGTGAGTGATGTTTGGGGGATTGGGTTGAGGTTTGAGAAAGGAGTGGAGAGAGGAGAGGTGGAGAGGGGGATTAGGAGAGTGATGATAGAGAGAAAAGGGGAGGAGATGAGAGAGAGGATTTTGTGCTTGAAAGAGAAAGTGGATGTTTGTCTCAAGGAAGGGGGATCTTCATATCAGCACTTGGAAGAATTAAGTAGTTATATTTTGTCACTCTAAAATTCTTTTTTTTTATCCTTTGTTGATTATGTGGCAATTTCTTGTTTTAAATTTCATGCTTTGGCTGCCAATTAAGTTGGTCTGGGGAATCCTTTGTTGATTATGTCACTTTTTCTTCTTCATATCAGCACTTGGAATACTCTGTCTCACTCTTCTCTAGCGACCTTCGTATCGTCTCTGACGACATTTGTCTCGCAATAGTGCAGTTGAAGGTAGAGGTGCATTGGATGAGGAG
Source organism: Gaultheria prostrata (assembly GCA_036023075.1). Taxonomy (NCBI): domain Eukaryota; kingdom Viridiplantae; phylum Streptophyta; class Magnoliopsida; order Ericales; family Ericaceae; genus Gaultheria; species Gaultheria prostrata. Next base: position 4,723 of record JAXBDA010009462.1, read on the forward strand.
GAGGAGGAAGAGGAAGGTAGAAGAAACGTATGGGGGTGGGTATTGAGAAGGAAAAGGATAATATGATAAATTTGATAGTGAGGTGTGGATACTGAGAAAAAATAGGGGTGGGAATAGAATTTCTCAACTGGTTTGGCTATTGAGAGTATTTGTGAGATTTGAGTTCATTTGTACCCTTTTACACTTGATGCATTCTTGGTGCTAATTTAGCTTGAAAAGTTACTAGTAACTTTCTTTTTATCTTTCTTTTTTTGCATTTCAAAAAAAAATTACTAGTAACTTTTTAAGTTGTTTTTGCCTCGGAATTGGAAGTTCGAAAGTGATTATAACTTCTTTGCGGTAAAATAAAAGTTTAAACTTACAAGTATAGAGCCTTGCAACAAGTACACCACTTCCAACGCACTTCTAAAAAACATAACTCAATAGCGTGTGGTCTCAAAAATTATAATGAGGATATGAGACGTCAATTTTGTAGCTATAAAGATCATTTATGCAAAAATCAGATTGATCAGATATAGATAAGTGCATAATTCAAATCAGTTAATTAAAAAGAAGAGATTTAATGATCCAATTTTCTCAAGAAAAATATAAATTTTTAATATTGATGTGAGTATCCGATGAACATCAACTTAAATTTTCGCTTGAATAATTTATATATCGAGATCTTCAAATTTAATGGTTAGAATTGTAAAGATATTTTGTGGAGCTCATTGTATTCAACAGTATCTTTGAAAAGTGTTTGAGAAGTGTGTGGAAATAAAATTATCTAAAAGAAAAGGCAAAACGCATAATAACATCAAACAATGTGTCACTTCCAAAACAACGCCAAGCAAAATAGCAAATGTTTTTGCCTTTCTAAATTGTGGTCAATTTTCATTTGGGCCATTTAAAGTTTTAAGGCTAAGTTTCTCTAAATAGGCTAACATGATAGAGTACATAAATACGGATTTCGAGATCATTTCTTACACACGTTAACTAAAAGTCCAAATAACGAAAACAGTTTGTTTAAAGTACTTACGCGACGGTTTTTTAATGGGAGAACTCAGTCACTCTAACTTTTTACTCTAACTTTTTACCAACTAAAGTCTAAAACCACTAAACTACAGGCCCCTTTCGTCGAGTATTTTACTGTAGGACTATTCGAAAAGGAGTTCGAGTTTCTCAATGTTAGTACTCCGTATTATTTTCGGGAGGCTAAGAGCATCTTCACTCCTTACCCAAATTTTTACTCAAAAAACTTGATTTGGTATGACTCCTTCCAACCCTTACTCAAATTGTACGGTGAAGATTTAATCCACAACATTCAATGGCAAAATGGTAAATAAAAGTGCAAAAAAAAGCCTTGAAAATTTGGTTCTGGATTTGGTGAAGAGCAAATTTGGTGAAACATTTGAGTAAAACCAAATTTAGTGAAGGAGTGGAGTGGGATTTTTGGTGATTTTTGCTCAAATTTGAGTTTGGTGAAAAATTTGATGAAGGAGTGGAGATGCTCTAATAAGGTAGCTATCTATATTATAAAAGGGCTTAGTTTTTTGAATCTCTTATATTTTCAGCCCTTGGATTCGATGGATGGTCGAGATTGATTTTCAGGCCAATCCTTAAAGGCTTAGATCGATTAAGCTTTTAATCGATGGCCAAGATGGATTTTTGGGCTTAGATTTTTCCCGCCTAAATGGCCAGCCATACTTGGGAACAAAAAAATGTTGCCTATTTTGATACTCTCTCTCTCTCTCTCTCTCATGATTACTGATTTGGGAACACAAATTTCCACTCTCTCTTCAATCATGTGACAACCACAATTGAAAAACAAAGCTTCAATCACGTAACAACCACAATTGAAAAAGAAAGTTTCAATCACGTTACAGCCAAAATTAATTTTGTCGTCTATCTTTTCCATATTTCCACTGTGAGCAATTATCACTTTTATTCCCCTTTCTCTCTCTCTCTCTCTCTCTCTCTCTCTCTCTCTCTCTCTCTCTCTCTCTCTCTCTCTCTCTCTCTCTCTCTCTCTCCCTACCTTATTCATTTTCTTATTTCCCAATCATAATGCAATAATAAATTGAAAAAAAAAAAAGCTTTTTCCATTCCAAAAAAACACAGGTTTGGTCACTGTTGTTTTTTGGTTCATCGAATGTGTTTTAATTAGTTGTTGTGTTTGTTGTCTTGAGACATGCATCTTCGAAGGAGCCAAGTTATATTGGCTGGGTATGGGGTAAGGCTATATAATAAGGTTATGCAGTGATTATTTAGGCAATAAGTGCTTTTAGTACACGTAATTCATTAATTATCAAATTTCATTCTGTGAGTGCCTTTAGGCACGGGTCATTCACTAGTTGTTTTATATTGGGCAAATTACCAGACAGTGGTAGTAGGGGAAAATTATTGTCGTTCAGTGGTACAGTTTCTGGAAATTGCTCCCAACATGAAATGAAAAATTTTATTTGCATATACATGGTGCCCATTTTCGTGTTGACCGAAATACCCTCATCTAAAAAATTTCCCCCCTGAACCAACCCCCCCACTCTCCCTCTTCTGGACTGGGATTGCTAATATTGCACCTTGGGATGTAAAAGTTTACACCGCTCCTCACTATTGCAACTTACATAAATAAATTTTCACCATGACTGAACAAACAGAGTTGGTCAAAAAATAAGTTTCAGGATTAAGATTGCTAATATTGCATCTCGGCATGTAAAATTTTTGCACCCATCCTCCTCGCTATTGCAATTTACATAAATAAATTTGCACCATGTCTGAACGAACAAAGTTGGTCAAAAAAACAAGTTTATGGACTGAGATTGCTAATATTTCACCTCGGCATGTAAAATTTTGCACCCTTCCTCCTCACTATTGCAACTTACATAAATAAATTTGCATTATGACAAGTAACAAACCAAGTTGATCAAAAAATAAGTTTATACACTGAGATTGCTAATATTGCACCTCGGCATGTAAAATTATGCACCCTTCCTCCTCACTATTACAACTTACATAAATAAGTTTGCACCATGACAAGTAACGAACCAAGTTGGTCAAAAAATAATTTTTTGCACTGAGATTGCAAATATTCCACATGTGCATGTCATAGTTTGCATCTTTTCTACTCATTATTGCAACATACATAAAAACAATTGCACCATGACTGAAAACGAACAGAAATGGTCAAAAAGACGAGTTTCTCCAATACTGAGATTGTCAATATTGCACCCGGGCATGTTATAGTTTGCATCCTTCATACTCACTACTGTAACATACATAAAAAACATTGCATCAAATAATTTAGGGGAATTAAGAAACACAGCCTTTCTTGGGCATTACATCAAACACTTTACGGGCATATCACATTTGATGGCAAGAGGTCTGATCAGAACACCACATTGTCTAACGAGAAATCAAAATCCGAATATTGAAACAGAGACAAGTCGCACATCTACTATATTGCATTCACAATCGCCAATGTTAGAATACAAGGGAAAGTGGGAAATGGACATGGTACAGCTAGAAATAGTAGCACGACCAAACACCACATCTAAAAGGGCTTGACTTGGATATATTCATATACATACAAAACAAAATTAACTAATTTCCTGAGCATGTTTTTTAACATTACCAATTTCGAGTGTCGGACACTTTTGCACAAACCCTTCCCTTTGAAAGCCATGGATTCGCATACAAGTTCCAGTGTCTGTCCTCCCTTCGGAAAAACGACGGATTCCTTTCCTCCTTCTTCTTCTTGTTGGTATTATTAGGGTTTGCGGTGGTGTCCAATTGAGACTCTTCAGAGTCTTCTTCTTCGACTGGAGAGGGAGAGGAGAGAGAAACTGAGAGAGAAGTGAATGAAGGAAAGGAATGCGGAAATGGGTTTCGATGGAGGGTTTGGAGCCATGGGTGGGAGTTGAAGCAGCGAAGGCCGTGGCTGGAAATTGCCGCCATGGTTTGATGCTACGGCTGCGGGAAAACAGCGGGAGAGAGGGGGTTTGGATTTTGGTTGAGGATAAAGGCGTTTTTGGAGTTTAGTAGATCATTGGAGGCTAGAAGCTAGCTTCGTGAAATCGATAGGAGTAGTTTCTTAGGGGAATATAAGAAACATACCTTTGCTTGGTTGGGTCGTGACAAGCTAACTCGTGTTAAACTGTTCAAAAGTGAAACCCAACTTTGTTGATGATAGATCGGATTTTACTAGTATTGACACTTGTGTTTTCTCTCCAAAAAAAAAAGTGACGGCCTTGTGTTTCTCATCAGAAGCAGCAGCAACCACCAATGAAGATCAATTTTGATGCCTGACTGAAATATAAAATGTGAGAGATTTTCTACCGATTAACATTGACAAGAAAATTCTTGACACATCTCTGTTATCAAGTTAAGGGAGTAGAATAAGAAGGTTTCGATACAATGGCAATAATCTTGTAGACTTGTAGTAATGTTCTCCTTCTGATTCTCTTCACTGGTCGATATAATTTACTGACTAGAACTCGGGATGGCTCAGACTTTCCATTTCCCCCATCGATGAGTACTGCTCAGCCCAAAATATAACAACTCATTTGAAGTGCATGGCAACAAATTCTCTAAACTAGGCACGAAACGAAAGAAAAACCAAAGAGCTCAGTGGAAATTGCATTACTTCGTATCAGTAGCCCAGGCTCAACATCCATTGATCGAACTCAATATAATTATTAGTATGTTTCCTGTGTATTTCTTTGTTGGAATTGGATGTCTTGTTTCAGTATAATCCACTAACAAAGTTCCAAATTTCATACAATTTTCTATAAAGAAAATCCAGGGTCATTAGAGTTTCCAGCATATAGGGCTGATACTGGTGTTTTTTACCGGGAAAAATATAGTAAACTCAAAATTAGAGCCTATTACTCATGTAGTCATAGCAATAAGGGATTCCACAAATAAGACTCCCCATTTAATATCCAAATCGAGACGTGAGGCCTTAAATAGAGGGAAAAAAAATTCAAATGCTATAAAAACAAAACTGCATGTATCAAGAATTCACAGGGTTTGCACCAAAAATGAAAAACACAGCTCATGGAGGAGCAAGAGATACAATGCCAGAGAGAAGGGGAACAAATATTCAGGACTCAGGAGGCCAGTAATCTGTCGTTGATGAAACCCCCAGGTGTTACTAAATCTTAGGTTGGTTGATGAAATGAGAAGACTCGCGAAGCAAAAATGTCAACTAGCACTTATTCCCTTACAACATGTTTTAGCCCACTCTACCCACTTTGGTTGCTGTAGAAGACCCAAAAGGCTCCCAAAGCATCAAGAAAGAACCTCTTATTGGGGATTACACCATCTTTGTCCATGTGCGCCAACAATTTTTGTAAAAGCTCCTTCATGTTGGCTTTGGTGTAGGCCTTATATAGAAGCATGGCATTTAGGGTAGAAACCTTTATCTCCTTCCCAAATGCCATAATCCCCTCAAATATGCCCCTAGCCTTTGAAACACAATCACAATCATGCATTCAGACATAATGAAGTTTGTGGTATATCCCATTTCAGTCATTCTCTGAAAAACTGTAGCTCTGCTTTCTCCCTAAGTCATGCTTTCCCATAGTTTGTGATCATAGAATTAAAGGTAGGAAGTGTTGGTTTCTCCTTAGAACGCAACAAGCTCTTGAAAACTTGTTCCATCTTCTCGATCAAATTCTTGTTTCTTCCCATATGCATCAATTACCAAATTAAAAGTGATGACATCTGGCTTACACTGATTACTCTTCATGCGAGAAAGGACCGATTCCATTTCCCTAATCATTCTGTTTTTCCATAGGCATCCATTACACCATTATCAAAGTACCCAAGAGCTTTGTCCAAAGCCTTTGATTTGTCTCGCGAGTGGAGGTGGGTAGTGATGATCAGTGCATTATAAACTGACGTGTCCAGGCAGCACCCATTATTACGCATCTCTGAGACGAGCCATATGGCCATCCAGGTTTGCCCTTTCTTTCCCATCAGCATTTGTATGCAACAATTAGAAACAACTCCATAACCGCCGCGGATAACCAATCCCACAAAACATTGTACACATGTTATCAGTGGTGACTCCAGGAAATTTGTTTAATGGTGTCATTTAATAATTTTCTGTGACCTCAATTAGCATTATCTACTACATAAGCAAATGAATTTACGAACAAGAGATTTCGACAACTTTAGACCTGGTAACTAAGAGTATTCAACAAAACCATAGAAAACAAAATAACTACAGAAACCGCCCAACTCTCGGGGGAAAAAAAAGACCATGGAAAAAATCACCAAAATCCGAAAATAAAACCCTATAAAAAAACCCAAATTCTGAAACAAAACCCTACACAATTTCTGGAAACAAACCCTTGAAAAAACCTTAAACTACCCAAACCCAAATGCACAGACTATCAAAATAAAAACCAAATGCAAAGACACAAACTAGAGTGAGGAATGAAACTTACGGGTTTGTGCAGAGCATACACGGACCTTAAGTAAAACAATAAAAATCAAACTATTGAGATACTTAAAGATAGAAAATCAGTTAATACAACCGGGGATTTATGCACCTTAAACCCTCAAATGAAAACTAAAAATAAGAAGGAATTACCTTACTATATCATTAGAATCTCCTCAGTCTTCCCATCCTTAATCCTCTCAATGAATTAAGTGGGATTTACTTTAAAAATCGTTTTAATAAACTCGGACGCCCTCAAGCACCAATTTGAGAAAATCGTCTGCCTCTCCCTCTCGTTTTTCAATCATGTGGGAGTAACACTTTAGGCCAATGTTTTTTTCCTTTGGTTCAGGAATCACGTGAAAGTATGGGTTCAACCGGTTTTTTTTGTAGTGGTTGGTCCAAAAATAAAAAAAAAACTTATCCTTAGTAATTTTTACTCCCTCCGTCCCTATTTAAATGTCCACCTTTCTATTTTGGGATATCCCTAAAAAAATGTCCACTTTCCAAAAATGAATAGGTAGAACATGATAGAATTCCTATTTTGCCCTTCTTGTAGTATGCTTATTAAAGCAAAGGCACCTATTCCAATGCTAAAGTCAAACAAAACAACACAAACAACTGATTTTTCTTTCCATTTTCAAAAGATAAAATACATTTCACTGATTCATTACATTAACCAAAAAGTGAATCAGACAAAAAGAGTTCTTTTTCTACGAACTCCTATTTTTCACTTCTCTCTTTCTTTTGTTTTTTTGTTTTTTTTTCCGTTGGACACCCATTTAAGCATTTACAAATTCACCAAAAAGCAGTACTCCAATAGTTAGCCTTCTTCAATTCAATGACTTCAAACTTGCCTTGAAAAGTGCCACCAAAACCTTCTTAGTTGACTGAACCTCATTGCAAAAACACAAAAATAGGGCAGTCTCGTTACCTGCAAGAAAGTGAGAAAGACAAAGAGGGAGAGAAACTATCCATAAGTAGGTGTTTTTTTTTTTCTTTCCTGACTAAGCATAAAAAGAAAACAAAAAAGGAAAAGAATGTGGTTGGAGTTCATTGTTGAAAAAAATCAGCTCATATTGATGATTTTAGCCAAAAAAAAACTCACCTTAATGCAACTAGTAGGTCACTGCTGTAGATGAACCAAGGCATTTTGTAGAATGTGAGGTTCACATTGCAGGCTATGCACAACAGAGTCATTCCTTAGCAACTGGCTTTTTCCTATGTGTGGCAACTCATAATTGTTTCCCCCATTGACCTTCATCACTTCAACCATGCAAGCTTGCAACGACAAAAATACGCGGTTGAGATTGTCCGAAGACATTTCTTCGAATGACTTCTCCACGGCTTGAACAAGCTCATCA
>JAXBDA010009463.1:0-12508 GCA_036023075.1 Gaultheria prostrata
GGTGGGATGGAGGGAGGTGAAAATGCATTTGGGCCTCTGCTTGTTTAATCCAACCCGGAGGCTCTGCTGTTTCTTAGGGATGGCAGACCTGCCAACCCATCCGAATCATCCATCTGGACAATTAACGGTTCAGTACACACTCCTTTTAGAAATTTTTGTAGCCGATATTTTGAATTTCCGTGGTTCATTTTATACATTTTGTGGCTCATTTTAGTTCTGGTATATACGGTACAACCTCTACCAATCTTGTGGATCATTTTATGAATTTTTTGTGACCCGAGATATGAATTTTGTGGTGTTTTCTTTTATGAATTTTTGTTGTTAGTTTCACAAATTTTTGTGGTGTTATTTTTTAATTTTACAATAGAAAAGACAGCACAAGGTCAAAAAAGATGGCTAAAAAGTTTAAAAATCTTTGAGGTGTTATTTACGAATTTCTCGTAGTGTTTTTTGTAAATGTTGTGGTGTTACTTGTAAATTTTTGTGGTTCCGTCAATATACAATTTTTTTTGGTATTTCATCGGGAAATTTTGTGATAATTTACGAACTATTGTGGCTCAAAATACAAAAAACATACCATATACAAAAGCTGTCTCCATCAAATTTCTTCTGCTTTCCAAAATCCCGTTCTACGTATTACACAATTTTATTAATCTCGCCAATGTAAAATTTACTCTTGACGAATTCTTAAAATGGAACAAATTCCTATTGATCCGAGAAAGGCATGTTTTGACTAAATAAGTCATTTGAATTTTTTTTTTAATCCTTATTCAATTTTCTTTGCATTTGTTACTTTCGCATCAAATTTTATGGATTGTTGATTCTTCTCGACGAAATAAATATAAAATGTAAAAATTATGATCAAAATGTAAAAAAAAAATTTGAATAAAGATAACAATAAACCACAAAGTCAGATTTGAGTTTGAAACATAGTTTTTTACTTTTACGATTCCTCACGTCGAGACGAACAATTTAAAAAAAAATTGACTTCACACTAACAAATGCGAAAAAAAGTTGAATAAAGATAAAAACCAAAATAGGCCTGCGAATCATTTAACCTAGAGGTCCTAGACCGTCAATCCATTCGACGGAACTGAGAATCCAACTAATATAATTTGAATTGCGGATATGAAAAACTAATATAATTTAATTCAGTCAAGTCAATTATTAATCGAATTAGCCTTCGTGCCGGGGTGGCTAACGGAACTAATAATCTACATGGAAGAAAACGACTAAATGAGATCCTCTAATAATCAAAGACCGATCTCGATCAACCAAATTCACATTGGTCTTCTCGTATATGAAATCATAACGCCTCATGATTTTGCAAGTTTTTGGTCAATTTTTATTAACCGGAGATATTGAATTACTCGATTCACGATTAGTCTCGTCGTATATAAAATCATAGTTTCGTCCCTTCCAACGGTCGTTTCTCTAGATTCCCGTTTCTCATTCTTTCAGCATGTGATTATGTGGTCCAAAGAGGCTTGGGTTTTGATGCCGACTTAAAAAAATTAGATTAGAAAGTTATTATAACTATGTTCAATAGATCCAATGGAGCAGAAAATTTATTTTATGACATCGGAATGAGGAATAAAATTAAAAGAAAGAAAGAAAAAATGCAACAAAATCAAGGGTGTTCGTCTTTTGTGGAAGAATATGTGTGGTAATTTAAGGGGATGTCTTACATTGATAAGGTAACATCCTTAAGTATGATTCAAAAGAAATGACCGCACACCATTTTTTAGCCACTTTGGAGAGCAAAACATCATGAAACCGGCTCTGGGGACTAGGTTGAAACTACCTATTTTAATGTCATTTTTTTTTTAACCTGGCCAATTTTTAATAATAAAAAAAAAAACCTCTCTCCCCTGCATACCTGTACCAGGGGTGGAAGAAAAAAATAGGTAAACTGGACCGAAAACCGAAATTGATGGTTTGATTTGAGCGGTTCGGATCGTCGAGATTCGACCCCGATTCATGAGGTCCGCACGGAATTTCTGTGAGGCATCCCTCATTAGATCATGATTATATATGTATACCCCACACATAAGGAATCCCTGATTTAGTTACCACGCGAACTTAAAACACCAGCCGTTGGATCTCATCCAACGGCTCAGATAAGAGAGGTCAATTTCGCGGATCCTGAATCCGGGTTAAAATTGATTTGCGGGTTAAAACCCATTCCGTTTTTCTTGTTTTCTCAATTTTCCATGACAAGGTTAAATAACTTTATCTTATACCCCCAAACTAGGACCTCAGATGACCGAAATCGATAAGGGAAGAAGAAGAAGACACAGACGATCTGGAAATTGAAGAAGAAGATGGAACATTCAAGCTCTCTCTCTCTCTCTCTCTCTCTCTCTCTCTCTCTCTCTCTCTCTCTCTCTCTCTCTCTCTCTCTCTCTCTCTCTCTCTGTGTGTGTCTTGTTCGGCATTGGAAAAACTAGGGTTTTGATTTCGATTTAGGAGCAATGTTTAAGATAGCAGCAAAATGGTTATTCCTTTTTCTATCTGGAGGGTTTTTTTCCCCCTAAAATAACGTGTCTAGATTGTAAACTGAAATGGGAGGAAAATTTGGAATCTTTCCCTTGTATCTTGCAGCAAGTTAGTCGTGCAGGTTCATTGTATATATCCTTATGAGATAAAATGTAGGAAGTACTGGTAATCTATGGGAACCGGAGGAGGTGCTGCGCAGCCGCGCTGGCATCGTTCTGCCGATTAGAGACGTCCATCGCGTAGAGCTCATCGAGTACTGCAAGCAAACCAAAAATCAAGTCGATCGGATATTGTTAAATGCGTCATCAGACCACATATATCATGAAAAGATTGGATTCAATGGCTTTAATTCAGTTAGGGGTGGGAATTTATGAGATGACACGACACGAAGTTAACGGGTTAGTATTGGTATTTCTGACACGAAACACGTATATGAGTCTATGACATGACCCGAGAACACGATTAGTAAACAGGCCGGGTTCAACCCGCATGACTCGGAGATGACACGAATTAACCTGTTCGTCTAATTGTGTCGACACGGAAACCCAAGAATGACACGAATTAATTGTGTCATATTTGGGTCAAGTTTGGCTAAATACGTCATTTCCAAGTTAATCGTCTCAATCCAAGTCGTGTTCGTGTTGACACGATTAACAGCAGGTCGGATTAGGGTTCGATTTCTTGACACGATTAGTTAAGCATGTCATTTTGACGCGAACTCGATTTGACACAAACCTGATTCAACACGACACGACGCCCTGCCCTAGATCCAGTGTTTCGGATAAATTAGTATCCATTTGTTTTCAAGTTATATGTGTTTTGATTAAGCACTTAATGATATCCGATCAAGTTGATTTTTGGTATACTTGTAGTTCTCGACGAGCTCTACGCGATGGACGTCTCCAATCGTCGGAATGACGCCGTCACGGCCGTGCATGAAACTGCACATCATGTTGCACAACACGCGCGGGTTGCGCAGCACCTCCCCGGTTTCTGATCTATGTGGGTATGATGGCTCATGTCATATTCTGAATTGAGTTTTTTTAACTTGATTATAAGAGACATCATGAGATGTCCTGACAGAGTTCTTAATGAGCTACATTGTCAATGAGTTTAAGCTTCAACAGTGTACCAAATTCCTTGTTAATGCCATATTTTGGCTTGCTCTCACCATTATTTGTGTTTTAGCCTTTCTATCTTACTATGCAGGTTTGTTTTGGGGGTTTTAGAATCCAGTCTTTCCAAGATATACTTTACTCACCCTCACCATTTTCAACCATGTGCATCCTCTGCTAATTCTTTTGAAGTACTTTACACTCCTCAAGTAAAGAACGACCTGATACCGAAAATTGATCAAAAGTTTGACAGTTTAGATGACGTTCTCAAGTTTTACAACAACTATGCTAGAGAATCTGGATTTGGTACGCAAATCCAGCCTAGCAAGCTAAGTAAGGACGGTGAGAAAGGAGTATGTTTGTCACAAAGAAGATGTGACGGCCAAAAAGTATACTCAAAATAATTTTGAAAACACCATATGGAAACGGGGGCTAACTAGAGAGAATTGTGGTTCAAAACTGAAATAAGTTTGCTGGCAAGAGAAATCGAATCTAAAATAAGTTTTCAGCTGAAATAATTTTTAGATTCTGATCTCTTGAAATGCATTACGAGAAAAATGAACCCTAGAGTGGGCATATAACACCACAAGGGAAACTCAAAGTCAGGTAATTCGTGACCAAAGGTTGGAAGTCCGAAAATGTAAAATCTATGAAAAAAAATGAGGTACCGAAACACAGAAACGGAGTACTGTAGAGCACTCTTTGTAGAACGCTCTGTACTACGCCATGTGTACCGTCGGATCCCCTAAACACTGGCCTACAATTGCTAAATGGCTTTACCATTTTGTAAGGTACCTTGGATCGCACACCCAAGACAAGTTGAACTTTGAAGGTCAAATGGGTCGAGTGTTAACTATTCAAACTTCCAAAGTCTACTCATATATCCCCATCCCAAAAACGAAGTCTACTAAAAAACCTAAATAATTTTACAGTAGGATATACCCACCCTCGAACCCTTCTGAAAACCATGGAAAATGACTAAATTGTCTCTACTTTCCTGGAAATTTTCAGTTTTCAACTATACTTTCAAACTCCAAATTTTTTAATCACGAGTTTACGCGCAAACTTACCTCTACAGAGATAAGTTCTCCCTAAAATACGTACGAACTTGTCTACGCGTACAATATATTCGGATATAAATACCCAAAGTATTGCAAACAAAACTCAAACATCAAATCCATCAAAGGACAAGACTATTAATTTGGCCAGAACCCATTTCACTTAATACCGTTACAGACCTTTTTCTTGCTTTAGAATGGGCCATGAGCTTAAATTGGCGACTCTCTTTCTCTGTCTGCTCTCTGTTCCATTTGCAGAGGCAGCAATCCGGTATCACAAGTGGGAGGTGAAGTATGAGTACACGACTCCGGATTGTTTCGAGAAACTCACGATCACCGTTAACGGGCAGTCACCGGGACCGACAATTGTGGCTGAGAAAGACGATACGGTTGTAGTGGAGCTCAAGAACAGCTTGTTGACTGAAAATGTTGCTATTCATTGGCATGGGATTCATCAGGTAAGAAATTGATCATCCTTTTTTTTGTTGTTCCTCTTAAGAAACAAGAATATCTAATCAGATTCATCATATGTATAGCTCTGACATGGGTTTGGCTCACTACAGTACCTCCGACTCCGACATGAATCTGGACCCAAAGTGCACTTTTTGGGTAGCTTTTGCTTTTCCATTTTGTGTTTGTCATCAGAAATTGGTCAAGACAAAGGGATGACTTGGGGGTGTAATTGTGTAAAGTGCCCCTACTTCCTTGTAAAAGATGAAATTCATCTTAAGCAAGGCCGGACTTGGGTATAAGCCCATCTAGGCCACCACCTATTAGGCAGTAAATTATAGGTAGCTCAAGGGAAAAATTATACCTTGGCAGCTTCTTTTTAATGGTGTCGTGCCCGCAAACCAAATTTCAGTCTCAAGACTCTCAACTGAGTTTCGGACTCCGAAAAACCAAAAAAGTTATACCCGCGAGAGCAAACATGAAACAACCATTGTTTTTTAATTTTTCATACTTTTTTAATCAGCGTTTTGAGCTTTCATACTGACTGGTTATTATCCACATCACCACCGCATAAGCCAACCGCAACACCGCATTTTCCGTTGTTTAGTTGACGGAAGGGCAATATAGAAATCCGCGTGAAACTATAAGGACGCAATTGAGACGTAAATTTTCATAAGGATGATTGTGAAACTTGACGTATTTTGTAGGGACCAAAAAAGCAAATAAATAACAATTTTCTGCCCCAACGTTACACGTTTATAATTTTTGATCAGTCCTTCTATAGTCCACTAAGCGTACGATGCACTCTTATCGTCTGCCCAATGGGCTAAAGGTAGAATTTTCCATTTTTGATATCTTTGTTTAGAGTCAATTTGGAATACAAAGCGAGAATTTTGAATTCGATTTTCATTGAATCTAATTATTCGATAAAGAATAGGTTTGGTTTGGTTTGGTTTGGTCTAATTTACTCAATTTAGATTATTTTGTTTTTTTTTTTTTTTACTGAAGTTGACGAACGACGAAAATAAAAAATTATATAACAAGAAGGTAAGACTAGGCAAACTAAAACATACTCTGCTTAATTAGGTTTGGTTTGGTTTGGTTTGGTCTAACTGTTCATTTTGACTATGCATGGTTCGAATTTAATCTGACCGTCGGATACTTGGATTAATTCTGAATTGTGCATTGTTGTAAATTTGTAATGGATCGATGGCCAGATGTAGTGCACTACATCGTGTAGTGTACTGGCGGAGGTGTGTAGGAGTCTGAGGCGGTGCCGGCCACCCCCATTTTTGAAATTTTACTAATTTATGTCGTATAATATAATCAGTAACTATATAACTAGTATACAAATCTTTGAAAATCTAAATAATTTTGAATTGATCTAGCCAAAAATTAAAATTATTCTACATTGCCGTGTAAAATTTTCTCAATTTTCTTCATAGACGAAAGAAACCGCATGAGCATTCCAATTGTCAACCAAAAATGAAAATAATAATCTACCACAAAAACTACACGATATTCTGAGAACATTTCAGAATGAAAATACTTTTCTTATGTCGGCCCCGCCATTGGTGTAGTGCGTTTTGAATCTTTGATCCTTTATTTATTGTTTTTATGTAAAATCTGAGATGGATTTATGAATAACCATATGTATGTTGGTTGCAGAAAGGAACACCTTGGTTTGATGGAACAGCAGGTGTGACTCAGTGTCCTATCGTGCCGGGAGACACCTTTGTTTACAAATTTGTTGTAGATAGGGTAAGCTCAATTTATTTATTTATTTGTTATTTCTCATTCCTAATCTATTACATAGGGAGTGGGAATGAGACTCTATCCCGGGATGTAGTGTAGGGCATTGAAGACTTCTACCGCATGAGCTAGCCACCACTTGCAAGCTCAATTTAATTCACATTGCTTTAAACCCTTACAAACAGAGCTTTTCTATTCATTTTACACTCGCACTATTTTTTTCCTCGTCCATATTTTGATTTCCGACGTTCGCATTTGAATCGATATTCTGCAGCCTGGAACATATATGTACCACGCGCATTACGGCCTGCAAAGAACAAACGGATTGTACGGTATGATCAAGGTATCGCTTCCGCCGGGAGTTTCGGAACCCTATACCTATGATCATGAGAAAAGCATCCTCTTAGTCGATTGGTACCACAAAAGCACTGATGAACAAGCTACTGGACTTAACACCCCCACACCAAATTTCGGTTGGGTCGGCGAGCCTCAGGTACATACTCCACGCTTTTCTTGCAAAAATTGTCTCGATTTGTCGCGTTACTGGATACATTATCATTTTGATCCTTATGCGCGCGTTTTATCGCTTTGCAGTCACTTTTGATAAATGGAAAAGGATGGTTCAAGTGCTCTGGGTTACAAGCCAACGTTTGTAACGCGACAAATCCCGCATGTACTCGATCTCCCTATGTTATGACTATGGTTCCAGGGAAGACATATAGGCTAAGAATTGGTAGCTTGACATCTCTATCTGCCCTGAGTTTTGAAATTGAGGTAACTTACAATCAAGTTTTTACTTTCAACAAACAACTCAATTCTCTATGTTGCTAGGGTTTCAAGTTCCACCGTTGCGGGATGCAATTTTCCTTTTCATATTAGGAAAATTCTACCGTCAGTCCACTGGGTAGACGATAATACTACTCTTTGACCAGTAATATTTGTATCTTATCGGTCAAAGAGAGTCTTATCGTCCACCTAATGGGCTGACAATAGAAGGATTGTTCATATTATAGGGACTAAAAGAAAAGAAAAGAAAAGAAAAAGATACTTTACTGATGACTAATGTATAGCTTTTATAATGTAGGGTCACAATTTGACTGTTGTGGAAGCAGATGGAAGTAATGTGGAGCCATTTGTAGTGAAGAACTTGTTTATCTATTCCGGCGAAACATATTCTGTCTTGATAAAAGCAGATCAGGACCCTACAAGAAACTACTGGATAGTTTCAAATGTAGTCGGTCGACTTCCCGGTACACCCAATGGCTTAGGTATTTTGAATTACTCTCCGAACAATCCTAGCACATCGCCTCCCACGGTTCCACCTGCCGGCTCAGCTTGGAATGACACGGAGTCGCGATTAGCCCAGAGTCAATCAACCAAGGCCCAAAAGGATTACATCACCCCTCCTCCCAAGAAGTCAGACCGCGTCATTGTCCTGCTCAATACTCAAAACACGATCAACGGTTACATGCGGTGGTCTGTGAGTAATGTCTCCTACACCCTACCCAATACCCCTTACCTAATCGCGGTGAAGGACAAATTGCACCATGTTTTCAACCAAGGCTCTCCTCCAAACGGCTACGATTATCGGCACTATGATATTTACAATCCTCCAGTGAATCCCAATGCAACTAATAGCAACAAAATATACAAGTTGCGGTTCGATTCAGTAGTGGATATTATTCTTCAAAATGCCAATACACTATCGAACAATATTTCGAACAGTAGAAGTGAGACACACCCTTGGCATCTCCATGGGCATGATTTCTGGGTCATGGGCTATGGGAAAGGCAAGTTTGATATTCATGAGGACCCCAAGAAGTACAATTTTGTTGATCCAATATTGAAGAATACAGTGTCTGTTCAACCTTACGGGTGGACTGCTCTGAGGTTTCGGGCCGATAACCCGGGAGTTTGGTTCTTTCATTGCCACATTGACTATCACATGTTTCTGGGTATGGCTGTGGTTTTTGAAGAAGGGATTGAAAAGTTGGGCCAGTTGCCAACATCTATTATGGGCTGTGGTGATGCCAAAGTCTCCCCTAGGACATAGTTGCTTTGATAGAGAACTATTAGTATATGCCTTTTTAACCCCCTAAAAAAAATTAGTATATGCCTTTTTAACCCCCCAAAAAAATTAGTATATGATTTTACTTGAAAATCATTATCCAAGTGGTGAAAATTCTTTTCAAAGTTTGGGTGCTTTCGAAATAAGGCTTCTTTCTTCGCCAAGTCGTTCTGGGTTGGATGCTTCCGAAATATAGAATTGGAATTGGACACTTTATGGGGTAATGTCTTCCGGCCGGATCTCTCTCCAGGTTACTAGTTCGATTTGGATTAGAATGTCTTCAAATTCTACGATAAATAATCGTATTTTTTTTTTTATATTTACAAGTCCAGAAGTGGGTTGTTTGGGAATATCTTGATTAGCTTGTACATCTTTGAATGTATTGACCCTTTTTATTTTTCATGTGCACCATTTCAATGAGAAATTAGTGTTAAGTGGGAATAGGTCTCCTCTAGTCTTGTCTTGCTTTGCTTTGATTTAGGCTGCTAATATTGTATAGCTTGAGGAATGTCACTAGGGGTGAGCAAAAAAGTCCGAAACCCGACTACCCGCCCTGCCCCGCCCTGACCCGACGAGTTTCAAACGGGTTCAAGATATCTCGGGTCGGGTTTAAAAAATAAAAAACTGTTATCGAGTCGGGGTTTGGGTCTGAGAATTTGCCTTTCGGGTAACCCGACAATATATATATACACTCCTTTAGTCGGTTCATTACCCCAGCCCACAAAGTCCACCACACCTTCTCTCTCTTACCCCCATCCCACCTCTTCAGTCTTCTCTCTCTCTCTCTCTCTCTCTCTCTTCCAAACTCCAACACGGCAACCAACGTCCCCAGCCGGTCGTCCATTGTCCCCAGCCGTCCACCGTCGTCCACCCCTCTCTCTCAGAAGTCAGATCTATCTCTACTCTCTCGTCTCTCCACTGGATCGAGTCGATCGACGACAATGGCGGCGGAGATGGCCTCAATGCCTTAACCGGTGACGGCGACGGCCTCAACCGACGACGGTGACGGCCTCAGCAACTCAATAGTCTGACTCTCAACTGATATGAGATATCTCTCTCTCTCTATCTCTCTCTCTCTCTCTCTCTCTCTCTCTCTCTGAAGTGTGTGAGTTGTGTGGTGTGACTGTGTGGGTGTGTGAGTATGACTATGTGAGATCTGTGTGTGTGATACTGTGATGTGAAGTTGTGAACTGTGAACTATTAGTCTATTACAATGATTGTGTGGTGATGAATCTGAAGCTATGATCTCTCTCTCTCTCTCTTCTGTTTCGGGTGATTTTTTTCCCAACCCGACAAAATGAGACCCGAACCTGACAAAAACCCGACCCGACCCGATCCGTGCTCACCCCTAAATGTCACACCCAAAAAAATGGGAGATGAATTTGGGCCCGGCCCAACAAGAGTGAGTTCGACCTGCATTAATTTTTTTAAGGCAACCGTTTTTATTTAATTTTAGTAATCTTTTGTTTAGATTTTCATCAAATTCAAATCGATGAAATGAATTATACAATTGTACAAATATGGACCAAAGTCACTAAGAGCATCCTCAATAGTCTAACTAAAATATTACCGTTGGTGGTAGCTTAGATGGCAGGGTGAGTGGGCTTAAGTGCTCCTTCCTCCCGTACACGATCTGTCAATGTTCGAGTCCCCCCAATTGCAGAACTAGTGTGGAGGACTCTTTGTTCATCAAGTACCTAGGTGGTGCTTTGGTAATGGTCTATCCTTTCGAACATTAACTATGGCTCGAACCGAACATTCCACAGCGGGTAGGGAGTCCCTATGACGCAGCGGAATTCACGAGAGATTAGTTAGCGTACTAATCAAAACGATATACGAACTCAAATCCACGAGTTATCTTGAATCCACAAGAAAAAAGATAAAATTTAGAGTTGTTTATTGAATAAAAGTTACTGAATAGTAAAGTTACTAAATAGTAATAGAGAATACAACCCCCTCTTATAAAGAAACCCTAGCAAACCTCACCAAAAAAATAAAGTATCCCGGAAATTGGGGAAACTATTAAAATTGGGAAACTAAAAAGAAAAATAAGACTTGCCTAACGGGAACCAGCTAAAACGGAAATGTAGGCTAAAAGTAATTAGAATTCTAAACATTTCCTAAAACAGGAAAAACAAATTAAATTGAAAGCCTAAGCAACTGAATTAGGCCAAATTCCATCATCGGTCACAACTTTGGGTGGTGAGTTTTGACCGCAATGCAATTCTGCTTCAGCCCACCAAGTTTGGGCCAATCATGGGCTCGACGTTAAACTGCCTATTTAGGCACTTTCAATAAAAAGATGTTTGGGCCCCCAAGGCTTTGACTAGTCTAATTGATCATAAAATTGGGCCGCCACTTGTTCTAAATTACCCTATGGTCATGCCCAAGCGGGGTTGCGGGGTTGATACGCTGGTTGCCCCTCTCACTATTTTGCTGTTAAAAAAAAGGCCTGAACCAAAACTAAAAGGTTCCTAAAGTTAGTAATATTTGTCTAAAAAGGTGTTCACATTTAAATAACGAAACTTAGCAACATCTTAACAAACTAACCTTTTACCATAATCAAAATTAAAGGACCACACATCTACTCAATCATGTAAGCCCATCATTACACAAAATGACAAAAATCTTCTCTCTCTTCGGGGGTGTTTTCCAAATGATTTTAGGAGCTAAATTTTGGTTTTAATAAAATCTAGGATCCTCAAATGATCTTAGCAAAACAAGATTTTATCAAATAAAGGCATTTGAGTTTATCAAATCTAGGTGTAGATTTCATCAATTGGGAAGATAATGTGATTTTATCACATCTCCAAGCAAAACTAGATTATATCAAACTAGATTTTATCTCATAATATCATTTGGAAAACTATTTTTTCAAAAGAATCTAAAATTTTATTTTTTTTCAAAAATGTACTTTTTTGAAAAAAAAAAGCTTTTTTAAACTGTGTTATTTAAAAAAATTCAAAAAATAAATATCAGATGATACCAAAAACAGATAGCAAAATCTAAACCTATTGATTTTCCTCTTCGAGATAAATTAGAAAAGAAAATTTTAAATGAAAAAAAAAAAGGAAAAAGAAAAGCAGTAAAAAAAAAAAAAATGTCTAACAAGTTAAGAAATAAGTCGTGGGAATCAGTTGAGCCCATCAAAATATAGAACCACGTTTAAGAAACTTGTTTAAAATCTGTTTATATACAATTACTCCAAAAAATAAACTCAAAGTCTTCAGCACATGCAAAGTTAAATTTCACAATTAAAAAGAGAGAGAGTTAATTAGACATTCTATACAAATAATATTATTATTATTTCATCCTATAGAGTTTGAATATTTATGATTTCATCTTGAAATTCAAATAAACCCCAAAACACCATTTCTCTCTCCTAATATTTCTCTCCTGATTTTTCTAATATTTCTCTCTCCTAATTTCCTAACATTTCTTTCTCATAATCTTTCCTAATTTCTCTCTCTCTCTCTCTCTCTCTCTCTCTCTCTCTCTCTCTCTCTCTCTCTCTCTCTCTCTCTCTCTCTCTCTCTCTCTCTCCCTCTCTCTCCTATCTTGTAAAA
>JAXBDA010009464.1:0-12507 GCA_036023075.1 Gaultheria prostrata
TATATATATATGCGATATGTATCACATTCCCACTACAGTCCAAAACCGTCATATGAGATTTTGTGGCACCTTTTATGAGGTTGACTTTTGTCAATATGAGATTTTGTGGCTCTTTTGAACTTTTGTGATATGTTTTATGAGCATTTGTGGCCTCATATATGAGATTTCTCAAATCCAAAACAGTTATATGAGAGATCACACGAAGTTTTATGATTTTTTTTTGCTCTCCATATGAGATGAAAAATGACCGGTTTAAGGGGTCACTTTTTGCATATGTGGCGCAATCTTGGCCGTCGATTTGGTCAAAGGTGTATACGGTATGCCCTTCATATTTTTAGCCACAAAATCTCATATTTGACCCACAAAATCTCATATTTCTGCCACAAGATCTCATTTTTTAGCCCAAAAGAGGGGTGTGTATTGTAGAATTCTCCCAATCATCATCTGGTACGGAAATTTCACACCTGCCCAACGCGCCATGGTCTCCAATTTTGTGACCTCCCTCTCCTCTCCCCCGCCTTAGGCCCTCCAGCCCTCCGTCGCCGCATGGTGGCAAACCACCGATAAATGTTATACGCTGGCCAAATCAAGCAAACTAGCCTCCCTCCAAACACAAACATGATGCAGTTGACTAGCTGCTTTGCTTGTGTTTTTTCATTTAGTTTTTTTGTTGCATTGCAGGAAATTAGTCACTCTTTTTGTTAATGAATGGTAGAAAATATAATAGCTTTTTTTTTTGTGCATTGGATGGAGCTTAGTTTTTCTGTTGTTTTATAATTTGTTTTATTTTATTTTATGGAGAGAGAGGATTTTACTCTCTCTGTTTTTTCCCATAATGGGCTGGGTTAGATATAGAAAATTGGAGGGAAATGTCAAGGAGTTGGGGCCAAATTTGATGGAGGAGGAGAAGAATGAGAGAGAATGACTATTGTGCGCTTTGATATGAGAGGGAATGCAATTTTTCATCCAAATTTCTAACGGAAGTTAGGAATTGGACCCAATAGGATAAAATTGGATAGTTTGAGGACGAAATGAGTGATTTTGGTAGTTCGAGGACGACATAGAAAAATGGTGGATAGTTTGAGGGTTATAAGTAAAATTCACTCTTTCTTGAATCTCTTCTCCATATTAGAAGAGATTAGAAGAGATTCACGTCAGTAAAAACTACTGTACTACAGATTTTCTCACTTTAAGGCTCCGTTTAGTTATTTTTCCTCTCCTTTTTCTCCTTTCTTTTATTTACCTAGGTACCAAACGGAGCCTAATATTTACTCCTACTATTTGTGCAAAATTTACTAGTTTCAGAATGTGAAAATCAAACATTATATGCAACGGTAAATTTTAGGTGCGAAAATCATTTCTTAAAACAAAATAATACGGCCAATTCTATTTGTAACCCTTTATTTACCTCATACAACCTACTAAAAACTTCACCTATTATATTATTGGCTAAAGACTAAAATGCCCCTAAAAAAATTAACACCCCAAGTAGCCCCTTCTTCCCCTGTTCAAACCAGACGCCATCCCTACCCCCGCCACCATTTTCCACTCGAACCAGATGCCATGTCCACCTCCTTTGACCTACCACCGCCACCTTTTCCAACCATTTCCACCTCTGTGATAAACATTGTACCTTTCGTGGAGCCGAAATCTCATGAAGAGGTAAGGAATCCATGTGAATACTAAAAACTCGTCTGGAAAAAACTGCCCAAAATTTCGACATTCACAGCCTCAAAAACGAGTATATTTTTCACATTCACACACCGAAATATGTGTATATATTCGACATTTGCATATCAAAGTAGGAACTTCAAAAATTTCATATTTTGACAACATACGTTTCGACAAAGCTAACGAACCAGAGAAGAGACCGAACAAACCGGTCACAAAAACCGTTATCATAATCATGTCATAATAAATACTCCATAGGAGTACCAAAAAAGAAAAAGAAATACGAGTTATAAATATACTAAAAAATACCCCCTACAATAAAAAGAAAAACCGCACAAGTTAAGTTTAGACATGGATAGAAAACTGGTGCATCCTTTTATCCTCTCCCTAGCAAAGCCTTTTCCTTAAAAAAAAAAAAAATCATTTCTTCTGTTCCCAAATCATTTTCTCATTAAAGAGAACAAAACTCTTTTCCTCTTCCCCCAACCTTTTCGCCTGTATTTCAGTTTAAACTTTAAAGGCGCCTGAAGAAATTGAGAACAAAACTCTCCTACGGTTCTCACCCAGTATCAGTTCTCTCTCCAACCGCCGCAAGTTCGGTTTCTATCGGAAAATTCTCGCAGGAACAGATCGACCAGAGGTTAAAGAGGTGTAAAACTCTGAAAAAAGAAGAAGATTCACGCACAGACCCTCCGATTGATAATGCTACACTGTTGCTTTTCCAGGCGAAAACAAAAGCACTATAACAAAGGTCGATATACTGTCACGCCGGAACTTCCCCATGATATAATCATCGATATACTGTCACGTCTTGATGTCAAATCCCTCCTCCGATTCAGTTGCGTCAACAAATCATGGGCCTCTCTAATTTCAGACCCACAATTTGTCCATACTCTCATGATCCATCACTCAATGAAATCCCATAACATCGTTTTGGGTATTACTTCTCATCACACTAGCTCGGATAGTTGTACTCTTCTTCACTCAATATTCAACAAGCCATATTTTAGTGAGATGAAGCTCAATTTGATTGACTAGTATTTTAGAGTTTACGGCTCTTGCGATGGGTTGGTATGCTTTGTTACCTTCAAGGATATTTACTTGTGGAATCCATGGACTAGAGAATCTAAGAGGCTACCCGATTTTACGTTGTTAGATTGTGGTTCAGGGTACAATTATGTCATTGGTGTTTCGGGTTTAGTTATGACCATTCACAAAATGATTACTAGGTGGTCTTTCACTTTCATGAATGTCAGGGTTCATTAAGAGCTCAAGCTCATAATTATTCTCTGAGAACAAATTCTTGGAGACGGATTGATCCGACCTATCGTGGTACCCTCGGACGTGAACCTAGTAAATTTATCAATGGAATTGTTCATTGGATAAGCCTACCATTCGAATTTGGCTGTTCCTAGGAGTATTGTTTCCTTCAATTTAGCGGAAGAGACATATGGGGAAGTACCACAGCCCTTTTATGCAGATGGAAGTTGGCTATGGAGTTTCGGGGTGTTAGAAGGATCCTTGTGTCTAGTAACTAACAATAGCGAAAATCGTGCTTATGTTTGGACAATGAAAGAATATGGTGTAAATGAGTCTTGGACTATATTGTACACAATTTCAAATGCAAAAAATCCAGGATTATTCAGAGACTTAGGGGCATCAGAATTATATCGCCCAACATTGCCCGTGAGTATCTCAATGAAAGGTGAAATTGTGTTTGAAGTTGGACTGGATTTAGTTTTATACAGCCACAAGGATAAAACTTTTGTGCGCTTTCCATGTGAATCCAAGTGTAATATGCACCCCTTTGGCGAGCGCTTGGTTTCACCTAATGCTTACAATGAATATGATCAAGAGGCCAGTAATATGTGAAGGGCATGGAGCCATGGAGGTATAGAGCTATGGTTTTTTTTTTTTTTCAAATGATACCGTAATTCCTTTTTTTCAATGTTTATTATCTTTTTTTCATATGAAGCACATGCAATTCTCACTGTGATAACTCAACATGTGAGCCTTATAAAGTCAAGTAGGATTTTAGAGTTATGTTTTGGTGGAAAAAAGTGGGCTCTAATGAAGTATCACTTGAGTCGTGAAGTAACTATTTCACAATAAGAGAGAAACAAAGTATTTACTCCATCCGTCCCAAATTGCTGGTCCTTCTTTCCATTTTGGGATGTCCCAAAATATTTGTCTCATTTCTAAAAACAACCATCAAAACATGATCACTTTCTTGTTTTACCCTTAAAATATACTTTTTCCATCTCAATTGACTTGTCTATTATCTTTTATTTTATAACGATTTTTATGAAGTTGAAAACTTTGTATAATAAAAATAATTGATATCTATCAAACAAGATCCATATTGCATATGTTTTGAGTTTCATATAAATAATTAGCACCACAAAATTGGATACAGTAATATTGACTGGACTTAGGGGCAAAATGGAAAAGATAATACAAAGTTTTCACACCCCTTAAAAACCCACTTCCCCGTTCCTTGTTTACACTGAAGGAATCCCCACCCCACACCCCATCACCCATCCTTTTCGCTTAGAGGATATGTGGGCTAGTCATCCTGATTTTGCTAGGCTTATTTCAGATTCTTGGATTAACTCTGAGCTCCCTTTCATGGTTAAATTGAATTTTTTGACTAATAAGATCACAATCTTGAATCGTGACACTTTTGGCAATGTTTTCAAAAATAAGAAGAGACTTCTTGCTAGGATTGAGGGGATTCAACGCAGTCAGTGTATTTCTTTTTCCCAAAACCTTTTCTTGTTTGAAAAAGATCTTATTCGAGATTTTTAAAACATTTTAAAACAAGAAGAGTTACTTCGGTTTCAAAAGTCTCGGGCTAAATGGATTTTGGATGGAGACCGTAACACCAAATTTTTCCATCTATCCACTGTCATTAGAAGAAGGAGAAATAAAATCCTCTCTCTTAAAGACTTCAATGGGAACTGGATTGATAATATTCAAGATCTTAAGATGCTCATCAATAATCACTTCATGTCCATTTTCTGCATTGATGATAATAATACTTCTATGCACTGGAGTAGCTGGATTCATAATTGCATTAGTGAGGAAGATAACCTCACTTTGGCTCTCATTCCTTCTAAAGAGGAAATCTTCCTTGCTGTCAAGGGCATATGAGCCTATAAAGCTCCCGGACCTGATGGTTTCCAGGTTGTCTTCTACCATAGATATTGGGACATTGTTGGGGCTTCCTTTTGTAACTTGATTCAGAGTTGTTTTCTCAATAAAGTCATTCCTCATATGCTAAATAAGACCAACATTGTGCTCATCCCTAAAACAAATAACCCCGAAACTACAAACCAATTCCGCCATATTGGCCTTTGCAATGTGTCTTATAAAGTGGTTTCTAAAATTATTATCAATTGGATTAGACCCCTTCTGGATAATATCATTAGCCCTTTTCAGTCTAGCTTTATTCCTGGGAGACAAACCACTGACAACATCATTATTTGCCAGGAGATTATTCACACCCTCAAGTCTTATAAGTCGAAATCAGGGGGCATGATAAGGAAAATTGATTTTGATAAAGCCTATGATAGGAATTCTTGGAATTTTCTCCTTGACACTCTCAAATATTTTAAATTCAATGAGGAGCTTATTGCCCTTATCATGAGTTGTGTCACCACCATTGAAGCTTCTATCCTTTGGAATGAAGAGCCTCTTCCCCCTTTTAGATCCTGAGAGGTCTGAGACAAGGAGACCCCCTCTCGCCCTATTTGTTTGTCCTATGTATGGAGAGGTTGTGTGCCAAAATTAACCAACGGGTGGCCCTCAACCAATGGGTAGGGATTAAAGCCTCTCAAGGCGGCCATTGTCTCTCCCATATGTTCTTTGTTGATGATATTATGTTTTTTGGGGCTGCCACTATGAGTCAGTGTGAGGTCATGAAAGCGACGCTTGACATGTTTTGCGAGGAGTCTGGCCAGCTAGTTAGCTCTCATAAATCCAAAATCTTTGTGTCCCCTAACACTCCTATTAGACATGCTCAAAATTTGAGTCATAATTGTTGTTTTACACTTACTAAAGATTTGGGCATGTACCTTAGGGTCCCTTTGATCCACTCGAAAGTTTCCAAAAGAAATTATCAGTACATCATTGAAAGACTTTCTAAAAAGCTGGCTGGGTGGAAGGCTGATTCCCTTAATCTTATGGGACGTGCTACCCTTGTTAAATCTGTGACCTCTACCATCCCCTTTTATACTATGCAAACTACGGCCCTCCCCACTTCCATCACTAATCAAATTGATAAGATAAATAGAAATTTTCTTTGGGGAGATAAGGCTAATAGGTAAAAGGTCCATTTGGTCAACTGGAGCAATGTGTGCAAGCCCAAGAAGTGTGGGGGCCTTGCCATAAGGAAGGCAGGGCTTTCTAATGCAGCCCTTCTGTCCAAGTTAGGGTGGAGAATTACTTCTAAGAATAAACCATTATGGATCCAAGTGCTTAAAAGGAAATACCTCAAGAACCATACTTTTAAAGATTGGCCTGTTATTAAGAAGGGTTCCCACACTTGGAGGAGCATTATCAAAATTCGTGACTTTACTGTGAAAAATATAAAATGGATTGTGGGCAATGGTAATGATATCTCTTCTGGCACGTGTGGTGACACCAGTCTTGCAGAAAAGGGTTATGTGGTTGCCACTGGGGAGCAAGATAGGGTGAGAAACTTTATTACCGAGGATATTACTTGGAATTCTCCATTGATCACTAACGCTTTAGGAGGTAGTGATATTAGTGTTATCACTAATACTCTCCTTCCCAGGAGAGCTGAAGTGAAGGACACTCCTTGTTGGGTTGCTAACAATAATGGCATCTTCTCGGTGAAATCTGCCTATGACCTGTTGGTTGGTAGTTCTAATACTGAAAATGGTTGGGGCTGGATCTGGCAGCTTAAGGTGCCTGCCAAACTCCAGGGCTTTCTCTGGACTTGTATGCATGGAAAAATTCTAACTAACCAGCACCGTAAGCTTAGGGGCTTGTCAGAAAATGACTTGTGCCCACGGTGTAACGCAGTGATTGAGTATCTCTTTCATCTTTTCTTTGTTTGCCCATTGAGTGCTGATATTTGGTCTAGATTGCCTCATGTCCAGGTGCTATCTAGTGGGAGTCTTGAAGATTGGAGGAGTTGGCTAAAGAGTAATGTCAAACAGTCAAGAGGACAATCAGGGGTCTTCTTAATCCTGTCCTAACTCTTGTTACTCTATGGAATATCTAGAAGATGAGAAATAAAAAAAGTGTTTGATGATATTAATCCTAACCCCTTGACTGTTCATTTGGACAGCCTTAAATTTGCTCATGAAATTATTGATCTTTTCATAGCTGCCTCTGTTTCTAAACCCAAACAATTAAAACTGATTTCGTGGAATTTCCCAGGAACAGGTAAGCTCAAGCTAAATACGGATGGAAGCAGCCAAGGAAACCCCGGGAAAGCGGGCTACGGGGGAGTGATAAGGGATGACAGAGGCTTTTGGATTCTTGGTTTCTATATATGGCAGATTGGAGGATTGTTCCAGCCTTGAGGCTGAGCTTTGGAGCATCTACACGGTAATAACATTTAAAAAAAAAAAACATAGTTGACTTATTCAAGTGGCGAAAAAAAACTTTTTTTTCTTGGATAAGTCAAGAGGCAAAAAGAATTAGTCTACCTAAAGTAGCTTTCCTGAATGGAGATTTAGATGAAGAAATCTACATGGAATAACCTAAGGGTTTTTCAGCTCCAAGTCAACGGAGGAAAGTCTGTGAACTTGTAAAATCAATGTATGGATTGAAGTAAGAACCAAAACAGTGGCATGAGAAATTTGACCATGCGATATTGTCAAATGGGTTCCAAATCAACGAGTGTGATAAGTGCGTCTATGTCAAGGACACAAATGATGGTTTTGTCATATTTTGTTTATACTTTGATGACATGCTCATTGTAGGTAGTAATGATAAGATTATAACATCTAGCAAGAACATGTTAAATTCAAAGTTTGACCTGAAAAATATGGGTCTTGCTAATGTTATACTAGGTGTGAAAATCACTAGAACATCAAATGGACATGTACTGTCTCAAGCTCACTATAAAAAAGATGCTTGAAAAGTACAAGAAGTCGGATACTAACGGAACAAGTACTCCTGTAGATGTAAACTTCCATTTAGTTGAGAATACCAGTGAGAGTGTCTCTCAACTAGAGTATTCCAGAGTAATTGCAAGTTTGATGTATTTAATGACTTGTACAAGACCAGATATACCTTACTCAGTTTGCAAACTGAGTAGATATACTAGCAATCTAGGGAAAGACAACTAGAAGGCTATAATCAGGGTTTTACAAAACCTAAGGTATACCCGTGACTATGGACTGCACTACACAAGATATCCAACAGTACTAGAAGGGTACAATGATGCGAATTGGATATCGAATATATTCAATTTAATTTCGCCCATAACAATTACCAACCACAAAGTGACTAAACTCATAATGAACTCGATTCAAGCGCCAAAAATAATTATCGAACCCAAAATCAACTCAATGGAGCATGTGAGGAGCCTTGAAGAGTTCTTTGATGAAGCACTAAGATTTGGGGACAAGCGGGAGGTGTCGCGCGCATTTGGGGAGGGGTAGGTCAATTACAACCAAACAAGATAGTAACGTACTAGACTATCTAAAGTCTTCTTTTGATCCCTTTTTTGGGAGATTTCTGCGGCATATTTGCTGTTGTTGATGTTCATTTTGTCTTCAAGTTTGTTTGAAAAAAGTTTCTGTTTTCTGCTTGTGTAATTGTGTCGACACATTAGAAAATATTTTTTGCGACGACACTGACGAGTTCTATGATGATACTGTACTTTTAAATTTTTTGTATAATCAAACTGCTGCGTCTCAATGGAACCACCAACCTTTGTCTTCTAATGTTCTGGCCTGAAATACCATATTTGAATTAGGGACATTTGGTTGATTTACGGGCAGTGTAAGGAAGTCCATTGAGGCTATCAGTTAATGGATTTTAGGAAGGGTGAGGCAATAGGCCTTGTGCCGGCTCCTCCCTTTGTGGACCCCACAAAGTTATACATAATAAAAATGTTATCTTGGGATAATAAGAGAAATATAGCACACACTCAAACACATTATTCTATTAATTTGTAACAAAATTACATAGCACTTATGCTCTCACACACTAGATACTTTTCCTCCCACTTGTGATGGGGGAATCCCCAAAGGGGCACCACGTCTCTTCTCTTCTCTCACTCTCTGCCTTTCTCTTTTTCCCATACTTTACAACATACACAAATATTTATCTATATATATATATATATAGGCATACAAACTAGGAATTAGACAAGTTCCAAATCTGATGAAATCACCCATACATGCGCACGTACGAAAACTTGACTTCTTGGCACTATAACTTATCCAAAATCTCCCACTTGCATATCCAATCAAAATTCTTCCCAGCCTAACCACGGTGGTGGGCTGGGATGATAACTAGGAGTATCACTTGCCTATGTTAGGTCTTTGCTTTTCTTCTCTTTCTTGTGGGTTTCCCCATGTACTAGATTGATTAAGATAAATACATTTTCAGCTATATATTGGAATAGGAGAGTGCTTCCAAGTCCCCCCCCTCTCTCTGGGGGATACCGTACCCCCCCTCCTTATAGCCCTTGGATCTTGGCCAACCAATCACAGCCATTGAATATTCAAATAAAAAAAAATGGCTACCTTTCCACCCGGTTACCCTTGAAAGGAAAAAAATAATAATAATAACTAGACAACTGACCATGGTTAAGGGTTACTTTACCTTTTTTGTTTCCCCCGCTTTTCCTCTCTCTCCACAATCGATCAACACTCAGCGTAAACCCAAAATGGAACCCTAAATCATTCCCCCCTTTCCCCTCTCCTCTCCCTCTCCGTTTCTCTCCAATGATGATCAACGTTCAATCAATAAGCACCAAACCCTAGTGCACAAAAACGAACACCGCGATTTCTGAAAATTTCAATCGGTTCCACGAAAACAATGGAGTAAACGAAACCGTCGATATAGTTGATCATCTACAACGGAGAAGAAAGGTACGAACTGCTCCAAATCCCTAACAAGATCGTTGGTGGTTCTTCTTTCTAGTAGGTGCGTGTAATTTAATTTGAAAATCAAACCTCATTCACTTGATTTTTCGTTATTTGATATGGGTTTTTCATTCCAAAATCAAACTCCAAAATGAAAGCCATGGTGATGGCCCTTGGCTTGTCATCATCTGTGTTTTACACTCTCTGGGTTCATTGTTGTTCGTTGATGTCTAGGTTTGGTCTTGTTTTGATTTTTTTGCATTCTAGTATTCAGCTTTGATTTGTGGTTAGTTGCTGGCCAAAAATATTATTCATGTGTGTGATGAGTACCAGTTGATCGGCATTGGCTGGTATGAGAATTTCGATTAGAAATCGTATTTGATTATATATTTCCATGTTCATTTACTGTTTATTTGGTTCATTGTAATGTATGAACTTATGTTGTCATTAATTGTTGTAAGGTCCGCTGCCTGTTATTTTTATAAAAAAAATTATGTGCTGAAAATGGTTAGATGGACCATGTTTGAAGTTTATTTGGGAAAAATACTTGTTAGAGAAGATGGGTCATTGGTGGGTTTTGTGAGTTGTACAAAAAGGATAAATAGGTATAGTTTTGCCTAGAATGCGTTGAGCCGTGCCTTTAGGCATGGACAATTTGTAGTATATGTATGTTATATATAGGGAATGCCCGGCGCAAATGGAGGCATAGGTGAATGTAGTAATTTGATTTTAATTGATTACAACTAATGACATAAATTATTCCAAAAAGAGAGAGAGTAAAAATGCAATTTATAACGCAAAAGACAACTCTTGAAGAACTCAGTATTAAAAAATGTTAGACTACTTAAAGGTAATAGATGAAGCAGGAATACAAACCCAAAATTCCAACTCTACATCACAGATTCACAGTCATCCCTAGGGGCAATTTCACATCTCATTGCAAAGTTCATAGACAAAAGCTAATTTATCATGTGCATTCAAGTCAGTTGGTCGAAAGTTGGATGTGTTGTCCACAAGGGATTGCATCATAGTCCTCCCTAGGGGCAATGCTGTATGTGTCCAGAAGGCATTGCGTCTGGGGAATCCCAAGTTTTAAATTCTGGTTCCTTTCCCCGTTTTGATGCTAGGTTTCTTACCTTGAATATGTGAAGCTTCATGAATTTGTTCAATATGGGTTAGGAATCTTGGGATGGTAGGTTTGTTTTGAAAATATGTTATCTTGAAGGGGTTTATGTATTTCAGATTTGATCAATTATGGCATCAAGTGCCAGTGGTTATTTGTTGAGTTAGTAACCCTTTTATATATCCTGTGGTAGTGTTCATTCATTATTTTAGCCATCCCCCTCCAGTGGGTGCTGGACATTCTGAAAATATCATGGTACAGAATCGATTGAACAATCGATTCATGGGGAGAGAGAATGTTATGGTTTGTTGTACCAGAAGTGTAAGAAACATGTAAGTAGTAACTTGAAATGAATATGGCCAAACGTATAGTATAAAAGCTATGTGTATGTAGTGTGGCATACACAATCAATTACATTCGATAAGAACCCTAACATATTTAATTGTTATAATGTTGGTATTCACAACTTAAAAGATTGAGGGTATGGGAATGAATTGTATAGAAAAGAATTTATGTGTATTTCCTAAGTTGTCTATTATATCATTATTAACATTTAATTATTGCACTTCTATGTTGTCGACTTGGATTTATTATGTAGGAGAATCCGAGTTGTAGGAGCAATGGAAAGAGTGTGAAGATGGATTCCTATGAATCTGAATCGCAATCCGAGTCTTCCCCCCTAGGAATGCAGATAGGCACACATTTGTAGATAATAATGTCAATGAGAATATGGAAAGGGAAGGGTTACAATTGATTGCAGAAGATGACATTTTGAGTAGGCTGACTAACAGTGAAATTTTGCAAATGAAATTTGGTACGGAGGAAGAGGCACATTTTTTCTACAATGCATATGCCAAGGCAAAGGGGTTTAGCATTCGGAAATTTAGAAGTAAACCTTTAAAGGGCAATGATCTGAAGGTAAGGTTTAGGGTTTGGGTTTGTTCAAAGGAAGGTAAAAGACGCAAGGAATACTTAGAATTGAAAAATCGGACAAGACGGCATAGGGCTGAAACGAGAACTGATTGTGGTGCTAAATTCCGTGTCCAATATGAGAGGCAATCTGAAATGTATGTTGTTACGCCTTTTGTGGATCTCCATAGTCATGAATTAGCAGCCCCGCATTGTGTTCCATTTTTACGGTCGCACAGATGTGTAAAGAGTGCGGATCAAGCTCAGGCAACCGCCATGCAAAAGGTTGGCATGAAGCAAAGTCAGATTATGGACTTTCTCACATGTCAATCAGGGGGTTTTCAAAATGTGGGGTTCACAAGCAAAGATTTGCGCAATAAAATGCATAGGGACCGCAGAGCAGCACTTAACGATGGGGACGCTGAGGGTGCCTTGGGGTATCTTTCTGCTAAAGGCAAGAACGATCCCAAGTTTTTTTTCAATTACACGGTT
Source organism: Gaultheria prostrata (assembly GCA_036023075.1). Lineage (NCBI taxonomy): Eukaryota > Viridiplantae > Streptophyta > Magnoliopsida > Ericales > Ericaceae > Gaultheria > Gaultheria prostrata. The sequence continues at coordinate 12,271 of JAXBDA010009464.1, forward strand.
GATGAAAATCACCGGTTGGAGGCACTATTTTGGACAGATGGGAGGTCTCGAATGGATTACGCCGCATTCGGGGATGTGTTGGTGTTTGACACAACCTACCGAACCAATTGTGTCATATTGGCGGGTGTTAGTAATCATTTTACGACGACCATATTTGGTTGCGCCTTGTTGGCAAGTGAGACAGAGGAGACGTATAATTGGGTCCTTTCAACATTTGTGGAGGCTATGGATGGTAAA
>JAXBDA010009465.1:0-12507 GCA_036023075.1 Gaultheria prostrata
AGGAGGTGGTGGAGCTGGGTGGTGGGAGTGGTGGGGAGGAGGAGGGAGGGAGGAGGAGTGGTGAGGTTGAGGGGGTGGAGGAGGTAAACTATGAGGAGAGAGGAGAGGAGTAAGCAGATGTCTTTAATGCGGGTGGAGGTTCGCAGTAGTAATTTGGGATACAACATTTTTCCGGAGAGAGAGTGAAGAGTTGATTGATACAAAGAAGAAGATGAAGGGGATGACTTTTGTACACAGGCGACAACTGCATAGCACGGCATACCCGGGGAAAATAATGTGATGTTTTGGTACGGCCACGTGTTGCTCTAACAAGCTTCGTTCTGAAGCCAATATTACTAAAACAATTATGAGGAAAAAGTATTGGGAACAACGTGTGTCGGTGCACCAATGACACTGGATACTTTAGGGGTGATTTGGGAAAAAAAAATAAACTTGTTTTTTGGTTTGTTGGTTTATGTGGCAATAAATCAAAAAATTCATTTGGTTCAAATTGTGGTTTATTCCACTGTTTAAAGAGAACTCATGTGGTTTATTTGTCAAATCATTGTGCTTTATTCCGGTTTATTCCCTCCAAAAAACAACTTCTGTTTTTTTGTCAAACCACTGTTGTCTATTCTGATTTATTCCCTCAAATAAACCAAAAAATATGTTTTTTTTTTTTTGCCAAATCACCCCTTAGTCCGCATAGCAGTTTACATATGATTGGTTGGAAGAAGCGGTTCGTTTTTTTATGAAAATTTGTGTTATTGGTTTTCAATTTGAATTTTCAGATTCATCCTAGGGAAATTTGTGTTATTGGTGAGTCAACTCCCAAAAAAAAAAAAAGGTTTATACCATAAAAGGGTAATATTTTAATTTGTGTCATTGGTGAGATGTAATAATCGAAGAGACAACTACGGGCCGGCACAATTTAAAAGAGTGATGCATGTCCAGGTCCACCTGGAATGGAAAAATGTATTGCCTAGGTAAAGAACAAAATTACTATAGGCACATAAATCCCTTTGTTCTCTCTCTCTCTCTCACTCTCTCTCTCTCTCCCTCCACTCCAATCCACATAGATACTCCCAAGTGCCTAAATCCTAGGGTACCTTATGAAAATGCTTAAACCTAAACCCTAGGGTACCCTATCAAAGTGCCTAAAATCCTAGGGTACCCTATGAAAGTGTCTAAACCATTAAAAACTCTATAATAGGAAAGTGCACCCAAAACCCGAAACCCTATAGTGCCATATGAAAATGTCTAAACCTAAACCCTAGAGTACCCTATGAAAGTACCTAAAATCTTAAGGTAATCTATGAAAGTGTCTAAACCACTAAAACCTTATAATAGGAAAGTGCACTCTAAATCTAAACCCCAAAAAAGAGTAACGTACCTTAATGGTAATTAAAAAAAATAACTTACCTATATGATAATTAGATGCCTATTTTCTAGACCCAGACATAAAAAACCGATAATCGAAGGAGGAGGGGATGTCTTGGTCACAGCGACAAAGGGTGTAGAGCGTCACCAAAGGTAGTTGACATAGGACTAATCGATAATACTATGGGTACGGATGGTATGTCCACCGATGATGTAAGATTGGCCCGCAGAGTCTATTTACGGGTTTCATACAAATAACTTTCCCAGTTTATAAATTTTAAAATATGTTTTGGTGAAAAATCAATTCAATTTGATACTTTGCAAGATCTTAGTCCAATATACTAATTGTTCATTCAGAATCTAAGTTCTTGTATTCTAAATGAAAGACTGGTACATCGGATCAAAAACTTATAGTTATCCAATTGAGTTGATTTTTCATGAGTTCGCTTAAAAAACTTTTTATTAATTGAAAATTTTATGAAATTTGTAATTGAACTCCGCACCGATGCACATAGCCACATACCATCTGTGTCCATAAAAGGTCCGTGTAATAGTAGCGGAAGGTACTCCGTGTGCAATTTTAGTAACCAAATCGACCACTCGGGCTTTAAAACACAACTTAAACAATTTAAAAAGTAAAATAGTCAAGTTTTTTTTTTTTTGATTAAAACATATTCAAGTTTATGTGTAATATTTTTATGAGATATACATATATACTTCAGGTTTGCGAGGCTAATCGAGCTGAATACTGTCAAGTTCAGGTTTGACTTATTTATTAGACGAGCCAAAAATTGAGATTCACATTTATCGAGTCTTCAGGGCGGCCAGGGTGTTTGAGTTGCCCAAGCCAAATTCCTAATTTGGTTGCTCACTTAATAAGTTATACAGTAAAAAATAAAAAAGCATACAAGTAAAATCAAAATTCAAGAGTTATTTTAGGGGTCCAAAGCAAACTACCAACATTGGACTCCCTAAATCATCAAGAGTCCTTTTTTAAAAAAATTACAAAAATCCAAACTAAAAAGATACAACTATAAAAGATAAATGCATAAAGATATAAATGTAAGAGTTTTTTCTCAAGAAAATATCTTCATATTTTAACAATGATTTACGTGAAAAAATTAATAAATCGTGTTAGATCGCTCGATTTGTTTTCAATTTTCCACCATTGGGATAATTTTTTTAATCAAATGTAAGAACATACTAATCATTTATACATTATTGTAGTGTTTGTTAAAGGAAAAATTTGTAACAAAGTAATTAGAACATAGACACACATATATCTACGGGCTCACACCACAACACCACTAGTTTTTGTGGTCTTCATACATTTATGAGCTGAATAAATGAATAAATGTCTTACAAATCATAGAAAGAGAACGCATAAGCTTACAACTAATTATGTCAAAACCTTGTAAGCGTCAGAACATTATTGAATAATCTTAAGGGAAATGATTTTCACATCCCAAATTTTATAATCCAAACTCCATTTTTTGTCTTTATTCACATAAATTTGCGATATTATCCTTTTTCAATACGTTTTTTCACACATCCAAGGGTAATATTGGAGTAAATTCATGAAAATAAAGGCAAAAAAGGTGTGTGAATTGTAAAATGGAGGGTGTGAAAATCATTTCCCTAATCTTAAAACCCTTGCATCTGAATTTGAGAAAAAAAAATTAGTTGTGCTTCTGGTTGGCGATATCATGTTAAATTGACATGTAACCGAAATGTGAGAACTAGGGTTATAGAAAATGACATGTACTTTCACGAAATAATCCTCAACGGTTCAAATGAAATGTACTTTCAAATGTAGATTTAATTATTTTTTTAAGAAGTTGTAAAAAAATCGGTTTATAACAATATCCTATGTCACTAGGGCTCCATTTGTTTCAGCGCAAAATATTTTACACCAGAAAATATTCTCCAGGTGAAATGTTTTTGCCAAAACTCAACTTTTCGTTTTTGTTTTCCGGTGTTTGGTTGATAATTGAAGAATATTTTTTCAGCTCTTAAAACTTCTACGTGATAGCAATTCGCATATTCACCAATTAAAGAACATGCGTGTAATCTTACTAGTGGTTTGCCCGTATCTAAAGGCACTTACTGACGAAATTCATTCAGAACCATAAGCAACCATCAAATACTACCCTCATTGCTTCCATCATCGAGTATTCTGGCTAATATAATCCCCCACTATCTTTATAAAAAAAAATAGTTAAATCTGTCCTAATATGAAACAATCTTAAACTAATTTGTGATAGAACAAGTACGAATTCTAACTACTCCGTCCGTCCAAAAAATATAGTCCCTCGTTCCATTCTAACCGGATAAAAAATCAATTATATTTTTCAATCTGTAATATCTATATTACATTACACAACGGTTTTGAGAAATGTCTCTCTCACAACTGTCCTCCGTGGCATATTGAAGGGCTCTGATCCAATGTCTCTTTCAATTCAAGCGCTTAGATCATGAGGCTTAAGTTATTGACCTAATTAAGAAGATTTTGATATAATTGAGTTTTGGATACCCAATCATAGCGTGGATGGCTAGTCCCATATGTCAGCATTCAAATCAAACCTCAATCCCTTTATCCACGGCTATTCCCATTTCAAATAGGGGTGTTCAATTTTCAAATCTCTCTCCGCATCCCTCATTTCTACAAGGCAGTCTCAACTCTCAACCTATCCATGGAAAGTGTTTCATTTTTCAGCCACCACTAATCTCACTGCTATTTTTATTTAATGCTCTCTTTCATTGGATTTTAAGTTGATTTTTCTTTGATATTTAGTTTTCGACAGGTTAGGTTACTGCAGCTATACATTTTAGGGAAGCCACTCTCTCCCCTTCTCCAGTCACAACATTATCCTGCATTACTACGACAATATAGTTTCAAGCCAAGGTAACGTATTTGAACCTGTATTTGAGATATGTTTTAGTGGAAGAAAATGTGTTTTTGAAGTATAGGACTTCGAGATAGTAAATTTCAAGTTTTATCATAATCAATTGGTTATGACCCTACTAAGCCAAAATGTTATTAATCATGGTAGATGCAATGCAATGCCATTTGATTTGATTCTTTATATGAGGCCAGAGTGATTAATTATTTTGTGGGATAGCAAGTATTTTTCTCTTTATCATAGTTTAATTGTTAGAAAAAGTCCACCCGTTATCTTTTATTGTTACCAAATATACAATTAGTTTTTTTCCATCCTTTTCACCATTGGTTAACCATGAATTTGTAAAGGTGGTTAAATAAATCTATACGCTCAACAATAAACAAAGATAAATCCGTTTAAATTGTGTTCAGAAATATAAATCCATTTAAATTGTGTTCAGAATGTGTTGCGCGTGTCGTGCCTTTAGGCACGGGTAATCTCTAGTATTTCATATGCAATATTTGATAGATCTCAATTAAATCTACAATACAAAGTTTTAAAAATCACTCAAAATATTATAGAGTGTAACATACATTACATTGAAAAGTGACACGAACTCCCAAAATGGATTATATTTTTTGGGCAGAGGGAGTATAATGGATGTAAACAATTTTTTGTTTTTATCTCACACATGCAGTAAGAGTGATGTCTTGGTGCAAGGATTCATACCTGAAGCGGAAAAGTTAATGGCTACATATAGAAGGAAAGAACAGATTTAGAAGACGGACTTCAAAAAATTTGGTAAAAAAATTACTAACAAATGAAACTCTATACTTTTTTGGCTATATCAATTATCAAGAATCCAAAAAGTGATGGACTAACCGTTAGTTTGAAATGGGAAAAGGATCCTTCTCAATCTTTCGGATTTCATCTCCCTCCTTAGATTAACTTTGTGTCAATCTCAGCCATAGAAAAGAAATCATTAACATTTGTCTTTGAATTTTGAACGTAATTAATGGAAACCTTTGGATCAATTGGATCTCAACTTCAAATTCAATCTCAACCCTTGTCAATGGACCAAATTCAATCCGAATCCGAGAAGATCCGATTCCGAAGTAGCTCGAATCCGATCCGAATCTGAAAAACCGGATATCCAATCCGGAAATCCGATTTTGATCCGGTTTTTTTTTTTTTCAAATTTTGTAAAAGATCGAGTTCCAATTGTGTTTTTTCCCATTTCATTTCCTAAATTTGGACTGATGAAGTAAGGTCTACATGACGAACTCCCCAACTAACATCAAACTTGCAAACAACTGGGAAACTTTACATCATGTAACTCGAAATTCTATTCAAATTCAAATTCAGTGATGCAACCATGATAATCATATTCTTTGTCAGACAATTAGACAAAGACGTATAGTCGGCTTTTGAAATTGACAGTACCGTAAATACGAAAACCAGAAACCGTAAATTTGGACTGGCATGTTTTTTTTTCTTCGATGTTTTTTCGAATCAACATTTCTCTTAAGATCAATCCAAAAATTATGTTTATGTAAATCATTTGAGCTTTATTTTATGCGTTTTAAATCTTATCAATTCGATTTCACACCAATGCATGTGCGAATTTTTTTTTTGTTAGCTTAGAGAGAAGATGTGGGGAGAGACGGGTGGGTTAAGAAAATAAAAAAACTTCAAAATTGATTTCAGATCAGATTCTTATTGGATTAAAATCCAATAAAATCCAAATCCAATCCGAATCCGATTTGAATTACCGGATTCGGATTTGGATTTTTCCGGATTGGATTCGGATCAGATCGGATTAAATCCAGTCCATTGACAGGCCTACTCATAGTCTACGAGAGAGAGGGGGCAAAGAACAAAGATGAAGTCAGTGACTACCTTCGTTGTCTGTGGGAGAATGATGGACCAAAGAAAAAAACAAAGATGATGTCAGTGATTACCTACCCAAAATGATCTGATTGGGGAATTGGCTTTAGGATAGAGAGAGAGAAGGAGACAGAAATTTATCCCCTTTGTTTCTGATATTCCACTGGCCTCCCCTTTGTTTCTGATATTCCACTGCCCTCCCTTGCTTTACAAAATAAATGTCAGATTCCCCCTTTGCCGTTAAAAAAGGTCTAACGGTGTTAATTAGTGGTGAATTGACGTTAATGCCCTTAAATTCAAATTTTACTTTATTTTCTTTCTTGTTTGAGTTTATATTACATAAAATTTTTGAAAGGAGTGAAAAAATAACATAATTATTTACTTTTTTCTTGAAACTTTCTTTTCTTTGACTCAAAATTATTTTTTTATTTTTTAGTTCCCATAAGATATATATTAACATTTTGATAATAAAAATAAGAGTACCATTAATCACCTAAGTCCATTGCTTGCTTTGGTGATTTTTTGTTACTTTTTCCAATATTTTTTTTTTTTTTACATTAGAAGTAATAATGGTCTAAAATAAATATGCACACCCTTTTAGGAGAAAAAATTTCGCATAAAAAAAAACTATTAGCGTGAAATTTTTTCGGATAATTTTTTTACACCAATTCAAGGATCCCATTGAGAAAAATAATAGGCTAATTTTTTACCCAAAAAAAATTATCCAAAAAAAGACTCATAAAAATTATCCGAATAGTCTAATAATACTAAAAACAAAGACTCATAAATGCAAAGTTCTCACAAATAATGGATATTTATCCCAAAAAATAATGTATTAATGAGTTTTTTTTTTTGGTAAAAAAATGGACTATTATTTTTCTTAATGGGATCCTTGAATTGGTGTAAAAAAATTATCCGAAAAAATTTCATGCTATTAGTTTTTTTGTGTGCAAAATGCTTGTTTATCGTAAAGAGTGTGCATATTTATTTTCGACCATTATTACCTCTAATGGTATTCTTTTTTTTATTTTCAAAATGTTAAAATATATCTTATGGCAGCTAAAAAACAAAAAATAATTTTGAGTCAAAGAAAAAAAATTTACAAGAAAAAGTAAACAATTATGTTATTTTTCACTCCTTTCAAAAATTTTATGTAATATAAACTCAAATAAAAAAGAAAATAAAGTAAAGTTCGAATTTAAGGGCATTAATGTCAATTCACCATCAAAGTTAACGCCATTAGGCCTTTTTTAACAGTAAGGGGGGTATCTGACATTTATTTAGTAGAGTAAGGGAGGGCAGTGGAGTATCAGAAAGCAGAGGGGGGCAGTGAAATTTATGCAAACCTCAGGGGAGGTTGGTGAAATTAACCCTATACTTAAAGTTTTAAGTTCTTAAAAAACAATAAAAACAGACCTATAAATTAAAGTGCGATTAAAGTACTAAAAAAATATGGAATTCTCTAACATCCATCAATGTCTATATATAATTAAAATAAAATATTATTTAAATCGGGCCAAGCCGGGCTGGGCTAGGCCTCAGAGAAATTTTCCAAACCCAGCCCATGTAGTAAACAAACTTAAAATCTCAAGCAAGCCCAACCCATAAGGCCTAAATATTTATTCTAAACCCTAAAAAAATTGGACTAGACTGGGCGGGCTACAGGGTCGGTGTCCACCCCTAATGGAGACTGATTCTGGAAATTAAATTACTTACCAAGTTTTTCTCATTAAAACATTTTACCTCCAGTTTTACTTACCCCAGTTTTGAACAACCAAATAGAAAAACGCCCAAACTAACTGAGCCTGAAGATTCCTTCACTATGAGTTCGTCAAACAAACGATCGCAGGCTTAAACAAGAACAACAATACATAAACTGACACGTATTTATAAAATATTCAAGAATTCATAATTCTACAAAAAAGAATTATGAATAATATTATTTCTAGGCTTATACGTCTCTATTCACTTCACAGTGTTTCAAACCCACGGTAGGTGTTTTTTTTAGAACTTTTTTATGCGTACATGAAAGAATGAAAACGACAACATGTAGGCCTAAATTGACATGTACTCACAAATTATTCAAAGAATTCTACACAAAGTATAGATAATTCATGCATATCTTTGGTATTCAATGGGTTTAACTTAGCTTTCAAAGTCCCACTTATTAATCCAAAGGCACAAATAACAGGACTGATTTGAAAAACCAGGGTTCCTAATAATGCGGAAAGAAAAAAAAAAAAAAAAGAACCCTATCGGTGTGAACGCAAATCAATAAGTTACCAGCACAAACCACGCAGACAACCAAACAGATGAACGCATAATATACGTTGAAAACTCCTAAATGGGTAAAAATCACGAGAAGGAATCAAATCACTATTATCATTATGCAGTTACAGATATACCTATCCAAGCGAAGTAAATCCTCACAACATTCTAAGTACCACTTGCCGAGTTACACGTACACCGCACCCATTGATCTTGATCACCAACGCCTTGAATCACACAAGTCTTCCAATCCTTTGTCTTTCGAACTCCACGAAAGGGCTTAACCCAAAGAACGATGATGTTGATCTCAAAGATGATTACTTGACTTAGAGAATCAATCAATCTTTGAAGTTCTTCGAGATTTACAAACCCTAACCGCCACAGATATTTGGAGATGGAAAATAGGAGTGCTAGCCAAGTTGTCTACTAAAAACCCTAGCCAATGTTATATTTGTAAGCTACAAAATGTGCTTGAGCAGGTTCGGAGTTGCTCGAGCATGTTACCGAAGGCAGCCCACTTGCTTGATGTGTAGCTTGTATGTTGCTTGAGCAATTTGATTGAATTACATCTAAACAAAGGTCGTTTCCTTCCACACTTAAACAGACACTCTACATAATAAAATTACAACTCGATATAATATGTGTTTTGTCATACGGAATTGTCAATACGAGTAAACTCCAGAGTTTGGTCCTTACAATAATCTCCCCCTTCGGCACTTCCATGACAAAACACACTACACTGTCAATCTATCCTATAAAATCGAGTTGCAAAGGGAGGCTGCAAACAAACCTTAACATCCAAACACATTAGAACGATAGGCAATCTACTCCCCCTTTTTGACATGGAGTGACAAAGGACAAATAGAATAAACAATAAGGTAATAAATGTGAATAGGAGATAATCAAATAATTAAGAGATTGGTGACCGATAGAGGCAGCCAAATAAGTGATTTAAGCGAAACACGAATATTATCATAGATGACATGACAACTAAAAACACACAAGATTCAATAAAGCAAAACAAAATTAAATGCTAAAAGAGACTGAACATATGAAGATACGAGCATAAGAAAGCTCTATCACAAGTATTAAATCATTAGATGAGATGATTAAGACATCCATACTTTAAGACAAAACTTGATGATATAATACCATGTAAGGCTGAAGAAATGCAACACACCATGATCATCGACATGAGAAAAAAGTGTGTGTGTGTGTGTGTGCATCCTTGACCAAAATATCAAGTTAGCTAAGTCTCTGTTTGGTTCTTGCGGACAGAAGTGGAAAGGAAGAGAAAGTTTTTTAATTTTCCCTTCATTTTTTTGGTTCTCAAGAAAAAGAAAGGAAAATATTTAAATTCCTATTTAACTTTTCTCCTATTTTTTTTTCAATTTTCCCTCATATTTTCTCTCTCTTTCCCTAACTTCCAAACAGAGCTTAAATTTAGGACCTATATTCTCATGGACAATAAGAGTATCAAGATGACTCCCCCTCAAGAAGTCAAACCAAGCTAGGTCCTCAATGATTTTTTGTTGATAAGTCCTTGCGGAGCTCTCTTTCAACTGCTAATTTTTTTATTCTTTTAACAATATATTCTCTTTTACCCTACTTGCCGTTTGACGCGATCGTCCGAACTAGATAGTGCCGAATGTAACCAGTTACCAAGCAAGTGGTCCAATACTAATACCACCTTATTATGTATTAATTGCACCCTTTTCCATGGACTCTCATTTTTTAAATAATCTCACCGATGGAAATAATGTAATATTTTGCACTATCATCGGCGGCTTTCACACTACTAGGACTTTCGTCCTAGAGGTAGCCCTTTCCTCAAGTCATTCTCTCAATTCCGGAGGGGGAGATAGAGACTCAAAAAAATGATGGTGGATGAATTTCAATATCACATCTAAATTTCTAACCATAGGTCAATCTCAAAAGGGAAATACCAAGTTCATGAGAACTAAGACCCCTAATTGTCAACCATCCATAATAGCCATGAATAAGTGTACAGAATATCGGATACACATGATATAATGACCTTCGAATACTCTTGCAGAGAGAATATATCATAAAAGAAGTGCAATAAAAATACAGATGAACATGTTCATAAAATTCAAAAAAAATCAACTGCGAACCCAAGACTATCATGCTCAATCCACATAACAACTAATAAAACAGACACAAAGTAATTTTTTTTGTATGTAATAACGCAAAGAAAAAAAATCAAAATAAATTATGAGACTCCATAACTCTTGGTATTAAGAAATGCAAGATCAAATAAATTTAGACTATGGAACTATGACCTGGCCTCAAAAGGTATGGCCAAAAAAAAATGAACTATAGTCATCTAAAGAGTCAAGATTATCAACATCAGAGACCAAATCAGTTTAACGAACCCAAATCTGTCTAGGCTTTCCCTTGTCGACACTAGTCTTTTTAGTGGCTATGGGCGTGGAATTTATCTTAGTAAAATTATTTTGTGAATGCGTTTTATGTCTAGGCCATCACCGGCACACTATCAACTATAGCCACCACCATTACCGCCATCTCTCCACCACTTCTCTACCACCACGACTACAAGCACTACATCCATAAATAAAACAAATAATTTCAGCATTTAGTTTTCAGCTTTCAACTCTAATTTTCAGCTTTATGAGACAGCACCACAGGCATCCACTGTTCCACAATTAAAATAGAGGTTTATGTTTATAAAATCTATTTCCTCACATCTGACTTTCGGTGCTCGAACCCTTTCGCTTCACTTCATTTCATTTGTGTAGAATTTTTCAAGTTGAGCAAAAATATAAAATAAATAAACAAGTAAAATTAAATTTGTAGTATCATGTTAGGTGTGATATCTTGAATAAGTGCAGGGCACCCATGACCCATGGATAGTAATTAAGACCCTATTCCATTAACTCAAAAAGTCAAAAGTTAGCTTATTGTGCTTTTCGAGACATGTCATTCCCTCACAATATAACACAAAAAAAATCACAAAAAATCAATGCATATTTTGAGTTCTCACATAAAAAAGTCAAAAAACAAAAAAAAACCAAGTTAATAACACACCCCTAAACAATTTGACTGGCAGTGGGAATTGCTCTCTAACAATAATAATGGCACATACGACCTATTATTGTACAAGTCTTGCAACCACACAAGTGGAGACACAAGATTTGTCTGTGGTTTGGATAAACCACATAATCAGCGCTCTGCTTTACACGTGGCCTTCATGAATTGAAGGGTTTGTCCAAAGGAAGCGACAAAGGAATTGGCATCACCCGTTCAAAAAAACAAAAAAAAAAGGCATAAAAAAGTAGGAAGTAGTCAAAGTCCCTTTGTATTACAATAAATTTACTGAATTATTTTTTTTGTCTGTATTAAAAACTCGCTTTTATTAGTTTTGAGTAAACTTTCCTATAATCTTGACTAAAAAAATCTAAAAAGTAAAAAATTATAATTAAAATATTTAAAAAGTATATTAAAGACAAAAATAATCCCAACGGACATATTTCTAGATTATTTTTGTCTTTATTTAAAAAAATTAGCTTGGTCTATATATATTTTTCATATATTTTTGCGATTACTCTTGTGGAGACGAACTCATAATCAATATGTAAAAATAGTTGACCCCAACAATTAAATACAAAAAATTCAAATAAAAACAAAAAATATTTCAACTTAATCATTATGCCAAAATACCCTACCGTTTTCAGCCTAAGTTGTTCTAGTGTCAGGGCCGGCCCTGGGGTGAGCCCAACAAGCCCTCGGGCTTGGGCAACCCCCCTCCCCGGGGCAACCAAAAAAAAAAAAACAATTAAGTATGTAATAAATGTAAAAGTTAAGGTGCATAATCCTTAAGGTACTTTTGGCCCAGCGGAAAGGGCTTGTTTCTCCACACAACATTCGCAGGTTCGAGTCCCAATTTGGTGCTCCTACACTTTATTCTTTTAATCCGTCAAAGTCCCACTGTTCACTCCTACTCAACGGTGTTTAAGCATCCTACTATTTCCTTCTTTTCGTTTTATTTTTCATGACATTTTCTACTATTAAAAGCTAAAGGGTTTATTTGACAAATTAAATTTTGTTTTGTTACGTTTTGGTTTTGATT
>JAXBDA010009466.1:0-12496 GCA_036023075.1 Gaultheria prostrata
TTTGACTACCCGTATGAGGGTGCATACGGTACGCCCTTTCATATCTTTAGCCACAAAATCTCATATTTTGAGTCACAAAATTTCATATTTTGAGTCACAAAATCTCATATGGAATAATTTTGGGGGGGTGTGTACCGTAGCAACACCCTGAGCTTTGTTGAGGTGATTTATGAAGGCTGATGAAGGCCTAATTTTAAAGTTTTTCTCCTCAATTTACCTTAGGATGGTGTTTAGGGAGTGAGATGTGGATGCTAAGTACAAAGAAGAGGACCTTCAAGGCAAAACCCACTGGTAGAGGATAATTCGACGCTTGTTCGTTTGGGTTTTCGGAACCGGGTTTTGAAAACCCCCCCTTGTTCGGTTTTCCCAATGGGTTTTCTATCCTTTTTCTTTTTTGAAGGGTTTTGAGAACCGGTTCTCAAAAACCCATTTGGATTTTCAACAAGGGTTTTGAGAACCAGTTCTCAAAAACCTTTCCCTAGATTACCCTCAAAGTGGCCATTTAAACTCAGTGGTGACAAACAAATACAGTATATACTCCAATATATTCACTAGAAGAGAAAAGAGGCTAAATTTTGAATAGTAATTGACTTTTAGGAAAAAAATCTAAACATACCTAAATTGGCTTTCAACTATGTATTTGGGTCTCCTTAATTTACTAAAAACTTGAGGCCTACATATTTTTGTATAACAAAAGGACAATAAAAAAAACAAAATTGATAATCGCACTCCAAAAATTGATGGAGGGGCTCCAAGCTACAGCGGTTTTTCAAAACTATCGTTTTGCAAGTTCCATAATTTACTTCAGGTACTCCAAAAAAAAAAATTACTCTTCTCCTTTTCCTTTGTTAATGGGGAGTTTTTCAGTGCCGAGCGGGCACCATCCTACGTGGTGCCCAAGCGCACATCTCTGCCGTCTAAAACACTTTTGGACGGCCCAGATTAAGAGAGAGAAAAAGAGGAAAGAGAGAGGAGAGAGAGTGGGATAGATCTGGGCCGTCCAAAATACTTTTGGACCGCCCGATGTGCGCGCACGGGCACCACGTGGTGCCCGCTCGACATACAAAAAAATTTCCTGTTAACGGAAGAACCCACCCAAACCCTAGCATTCTGTAGCTGCTCCGATTGTTGCATGTAGCTTGCATGCTATTCGATCAGGTAAAACCTTAAATCTCTCTTTGTTGCATGTTCATAAAAAGTGAGTTTCTTTATAATCATGATATTATTTCTAAAGAGGAGATGAGATGATTTACAATCTGGAAGACCTATCATCACCTTTGATATGAAGTACAATATTCTTGCTAAATGAGTCAATCTCAAAGACCCATCATCACCTTTGATAAAAAAAAAAAAAGTGGGTTTCGTCCCTTTACTGTCTTTGTTCTGCTACTACCTTTGTTTTGCGTCTAGTTGCTGCCTCTAGTTAATGAAAAATCTATATGCTAGTAGATGTAGTTTGATTTAAACATTTGCAAGAGTTGTCCTTTATGAGGTTGGAATATGGAGCTTGCTACTCTGTTGTTGGTTGAAATTTTTCAGGATATTCACACGGAAAATCTGAGATGGAATAGAGGATGCTGCCTCTAGTTAACGGAGAGATGTTTTGCTTCATATTTCCGTTAGGAGTGCCTCAAGCAAATAATGAAATAATTTTGGGGTGGAGTGCCTCCAATAATTTTTATATTTTGAAAATGGTAGTTTTGTAACTCCATTAAATTTTGGAGTGTTTGCATCAAAAAAGGAATCCCCAAAATCAGCTCCCTAAAAAAAATTAGTGGTGGCAAGACTGAATAATTTGGGGATAAATTTGTTATTGTAGTAATAGAATTTTTCAATTGTTGTTGTGGTGGCGACCGCCTCTATTCGTCCCTTCGGCTCCATGCATCCTTTACAGTACCCACAAATCACAGGTAACGATGGAGTAACGGTAGTATTAACTGTGTCAACAACAACAGAAAAACTATATTTAAAGGAACCTAACTAATAATCAGTTTTTAACTATTGAAAAAATATATATTTAAAGAAAACTAACTAATGATCAGTTTTTAACAATTGAAAAAAAAAATTGACTGCTGATCACACAACTGAAGTTCAAAAATGTTCACACCACTGTTGGGCCATGATATTTAGAGGAAAGGCTTTACATATAATGGGCTTACTCACTAAATAAAAGTTGGGTCTGATATTATGAGATTTTCACTTGGTCAGGCCTGATATTGTGAGAAAAAGTTGGGCCTGATATCACTTTGTCATCCTCTCCAGATTGACCTCTCAAATTCTCTGACCCACCATCTTGGCTCTCCCTCATTTTATTTCATTTTGAGAAATCTGAAGCTAATATTTATAAAAAAAAAAAATACAGAAATATGTCTCTCTAAATATTGGAGCTATTTGAATATTCTTTACTAAAACACTGATGCAATCGATGGAGGAAAGTCTGGTGCCTGATCACTAACACAAGCAATCGGTGGTGGAAAGCCCGGTGATTCAACAGCCCTTTTAGGAAAAAGAAAAAATATTTAACCCGAAAGGTCGAACAGCGTCGGAGAAGATGGATGTAGTAGAGGATTACAAATCTTTTTCAAATGGGATTTGATTTCAATTCCTTGCAAAACTCTTATTTATTAGAGCCTTTTTTTTTTTGGTAAGTTACTACTTTTTGAATTTTTAAATAAATGAAATTAATAACAACCCGTCAAATATTAAGCGGCTGCCACATAGGAGCCAATGAACGAGCTAGATTGGAGGATATAGCAGAACTCTTCTTTTTTTAGGAAATGGATAATCTACCTTCATTCAGTGAGTAATTTAAGCCAAGCTTTCTTTTAACTCTTGATGACAGAGACCTCGAAGCCGGAGGTGCGGTTTCCAGATCTGGGCTCCTGACGATGACGGTGGCAGCGACGGTGGATGACAACTCCGGCGACATGCTCCGGCGTCCTTATTTTCTGTACTTTTATTATTATTATTATTTTCTTTATAGGTAGTTTTGTGGCCGGTGGTTTTAGGGCCAGCAGTTTTACGTGTACCCGATTTTTTTTGGCTAGTGGTTTTTGATTTAATAATATTTTCTATCTCTTCACCCAAAAAAAAAAAAGTAACAGGCGTAAGAAACTTGCGTAATTATTTCCACCTTAAAAACACCGACAAGTCCTCAATCTAATGTGAAAGAAGTTAATAAAAAATGGAATGGAAACGTGCATTTTTGTGCAATATGGCAATAGGCCGAAATTACAGGAACTTTAATAATAAAAAATAGAAAATGTGTTCCACGCCCCACTTACGTGTAAAATTACTTCATTTTTTGTTTAATGAAATTTTCGCAACAAACATTCCATTATATCGCCGGATACATTTTTGTTCAATTGAAGTCACATGATGAAGGCGAACATTCTTTTTTCTTTTTTTGTCAATCGATAGAAGAGAGATCAATTACATCACATATGAAGTATAAAGTACCAATCCGGGACACTACATGAATTGTGAGAGTTCACGAGATAACCAAGTCCAACAACTTAACCGATACAAGAAGTAAGTCCGTTAAAGGGTAGAAACAAATAAAGGAAAATCCCATGCACACTGGCGGGGAGATTCGAACTCCTGACCTCCTAGTGAGATACAAGAGAGATACAAGAGCCCTGACCAACTGAGCTAGCCCCAGTTAGTTGAAGACGAACATTCAGAGTGTTTCTTTTTTCACCAAATAAACGTAGCCATGAGAAAAATTTCTCATCAATAAAATTTAGCCTCGATTGTACATAATACAACTCACCGGATAAGTTCAGAAACTGCGTTTACCAAATTTTATGTTGAGGTTTCTGTTTCTCTTTGACCCATCAGTTTTCTATTCTGGTAATTCTTATCAGACTTACCAAATGAGCATTTATCCGAACACGTAAATATATATATATATGTGCAACAAAAACTTCAAAAACATACCACAGAACAACGAAAAACAGAATTTACCTATGGCTTCTTCACTCTTCTACCTCCTCCTAATAGTGCAACTCTGCCCCATCACAGAAAAGACATTCGACACTACCAAATCTCCAAGATTTCCAGCCAGTCTCATTTCTTGGTGATTCGTTTATTAGATACCGGAAATAACAACTTTATTCCCACTCTCGTAAAAAAGCCAACCACTTGCCATACGGCCAAGACTTTCTTGGAAAAATCCCGACAGGCAGGTTTTCAAACAGAGAGCTTGTATCGGATCTTTTAATTAGCCTCGACCCTAGGGATCAAGGATACTGTCCCCCCTTTTCTCAATCTGAACTTGCCACAAGATGAATTCTGAACAGGTGTTTGTATTGCATCGACAGGGTCAGGGTATGATTGACATGACTACAGTTATGAGTAGAATAATTCCAGTCTCCGAACAGCTTTGAGTATTTGAGAAAGTACATAGAGAAGCTCAAGGGGGCTGTTGGTGAAGTAGAAGCTAGAGTATTCCGAACGGGTGTTTTTTGGTGGTTATTACTTCAGTAAGTAACGATGTTTCTATGCTGGGATCCGGCTTCAGTTCCCCCTCATTGGTGGATATCATGATTTCCTCCTTGAAAGGGTCCAAACATTTGTTAAGGTTTCACTTTTCACCCTCTCATATGATTTCCAACGAGATCATAAAAGAAATAGATTGTACAGAGTACAGCAGAAAACTCACATTCTATATTGAGAATTCATGGGTAGTAATTCCAGCTGACTGAAGCATCAAAATGATCATGAAACTCTTACACTTTACTCTCATACAATTCGAAAAGCTTAGAGTCAAATCCAAATCAGATTTGTCATTTTGACCACTCGATGACTCTCTTGCAAGTTACGAAAGGGCATTAAGATCATCATAAAATGCAAGTTGCAACGAATAACAAAATAGACTAAAGAACCTGATCTAGCACTACACATTGGAAGACTCTCCATCTTGATAATGGCATTAACCCTCTTCTTCATTCTGGTACTTCAAGTTTGTATTTCAAACACCAACCCATGTAATAGCACAAATTTGCCTAAATTCACTACCCTTCTCATCTTTGGTGACTCAACGGTGGATACGGGAAACAACTACGTAAACGCTATAATGAAAAGCAACCACCCACCATACAGAAATGGTTTCCCTAACCATGTTGCCACCGAGAGGTTTTCACAAGGAAAATTTTCCTGACTTTGCAGCCTCCATACTAGGAATCAAAGACACAGTTCCCCTTTTCCTGGATCAAAATCTATCAGATCAAGCAATACGTACAAGGTGTCAACTACCCTTTTAACTTGTGCAATCCCCTTGTCGAAGCAACCAGAGATTATCTTAAACAATACATAGAGAGGCTAAAGAGAATTGTAGGGGAACAAGAAGCTCAGGATATAGTTAATGGTTCTTTGGCTATTATTAGTGCAGGAACAAATGACCTTGTTTTTCACACCACAATATACCCCAGCGAAACCTTCCCTTCACAATCAACGGGTGCCAAGATGTTGTGCAAAACAAATTGCAAAATTCAGTTATGGTAAAACTTCAATCTCTGACACCCAGACAGATTCAGAGGCATAGACATACATACACATGAATGCCAATACGCCATTATATACAAGAAAAATATAAATTTTCCACACCTTGTATGTTTGCAGGACTGTACCATCTGGAGTGCCGTTCGATAGTGGTAGCAGGGCTTCCTCCAATATAATCAGAAACTTGCAAGTCTGATACCTCGACTAGAGTCATCGCTTCCTGAGAGCAAAATTATCTATGCAGATATATACACTCTGATGAGCAACATAATGGACAATCCACAAAAATATGGTGAGGTTAATCAACCCAACCTCTATGCATTGAAGAGAAAGTGGATATGTGACTATTTTGTGCTAAGTGTGTATATCATGCACAACAGGACTAATGGAAACTCGCAGAGGGTGCTGTGGGACAGGATTACTGGAAGCAGGACCCCTTTGTTCTGCAATCAGCCCAGTATGTCCAAACCCTTCTAAGTTCTTGTTTGGGATGGTATTCATCCAACAGTATTGGGTTACCGGGACCTTTCTCAAGCCCTCAAAAAGCAAATTGCTAGCCAGTTATAACAAAAAGTCAGCAGCCATTATCCAATTCAGTCAGGCTTTGTTTCGGTCTTGGATTGGAGAAGAAATTTGAGAGAGAGAGTATCTGTGGGCTTTCAATTCCCAAAACCATCTATGTTCCCCTTACTTTTTATTTTCCCTCCACAAATTCAAATCTCCAAGAATCCTGGATCCAAATACAAGCGGTTGGGACTCAGATTTTCAATCTTCTTTTAGCTAAGATTTTTTTAGACTTTTGAGTAGGCTTTTAGATTACTTAGTAGATTCTTTGAAGTGTTTGGAAAACTTGTTTTAGTTTGCAGTTCCTCATCATCCGCTTCAATAAGACTTTGCATTCAGCATTTCATATGCAGGTAATGCAGCCTAATTCTACAGCAATAAAATAAGCAAAATCAAAATAATGTAATATTAAACCTCTAAATTACCAAACCACAACACTTAATTTTCAAGACTTGACTAACATAAACTCAACTACTGGGAGGTTTAAAAAACCCAAAAAATAAAAAATAAACAAATGGAACAGTGGTAGGCAACATGAAAACTGAGAGGCACATAGAGGCGAGGTACAGTCACAGCAGCCTGCTGCACTAGAATCCGTATTTTACAAGTGTAAATTATCATACGAACATACATCATCTGCTCTACTAAGTGCTGCACTAGAATCCATATTTTACTTGTGTAAATTATCATACTAACATACACCATCTACTCTACTAAGAACTATGTAAGTAAATCACCCAGTGCCCCACTAGAGCAGCAACTTAACAAGCATTTTTCATGGACTTTACATGGCAACTAGAGTGAAAGAATGCACCACTAACTAAAAACAGAATGCACCTTACCCTCCTGCAAACTAATCATCAACCTCATCGGTGAGTTCAGTAAGAAAACACTGATTGACAAAAACAAATTCTGCATTTTGTTAATTGCATAATCCGAGAGAATTTCTACAACATTAAGACAGACCAATGCGTTTGCAATCCATATTGTGGACTCACCAGAAGCATATTGGTACTTGCATATACCATTAGACATTTTGCTGTTTCATGGAACCTATTCAAGTTAATTTGGCATCTAAAGTCTTCAGTGATATTGCAAAAAAATTGGGAGCTAGAGGTATGGCATTACCGTGGAAGCAAATACGCACCAGACAAATTTTGAAGCATTTCAAAAAACTAAAATCCATTGATTGAGGGACATTGTCTTCAAAATTTTGAGAAACAATGTGACAACATAATAATACAAACACATGTATTACCAAGCATTTGAAACAAGAAAAGAAAACAAGAACTTCATGGTACCAAGAAACTTCTACTAATAGGTCCTGAGTTGAACCAAGATAAATACTGGCTACAAAGGGTAAGACAAAAGGGTTACATTTACAATACTACACAGCTTCTACAGACTACAACAACAGCAAGCATTACAAGAAACAACACCACAAAAAAGTGAGCAACTTACTTGCTTCACTTCACTTTCACTTCCTACCACCAGATGATCCAATCCTTCCTTCGAACAACACATTAACCTGAGCCTCAACATCCTCCACGCAGTACTTAATATGCTTCTCATGCTTCCCGATATCCGAAAGATTCTGAAACCTTCCCAAGAAGCTCCGATAAGCCGGAGACAAATTTCCATTCACCGAAATCCTCATCTCCTCCTTCATCTGCTCATCAAAGATGATCCATGACGACTGAGCCTTACATATCTCCTCAAAATACATGTTAAACAACTTGAGCTTCTCTTTCATTGCTCTTGATGCACCATTAGAACCCGCCAGAGAACCACTATCCAGCTTCAACACTGTGAAAACCTTATTCCACGAACTCCTCTGGTAATTCCAGTGATACTGCCGGACCTTTGCCGAGTGTTTTCTAATCCAATCATCCCCTAACAGAGAACCCAATTCACTGTCTCTAACCTTTTGCACGATGTACCTTCCATTATTCATCATGAATACAGAGCACAAAGCAGGGTCCCGATAAATCTTCGATTTGGACTCCAAATTACTCTCCAACAGCTCCATAATCCAAGCCATTTGAACTGATAACGAAGATGACACATCCACTCTCCTAAAATCCCCACCCCCACTCGACCCCACGCTTTCGTCGAACACTTGCTCGAGTGTTACCCTTGATCTACAGGCTGCCCTGAGATAATTCATCACGTATCGCGTAATAGGATGCAGCCCACCACCTGGAACAGCTGCTTTGGCCGGATCACGCCTTATCAAATTCTCCAATTCCATAAATATCCCTCTAATAGCCTCCCCCAACCGTTTCCATATCGTTACTGCCTCGTTTCTCAGAAACAAGCAGTACTGATCGGAGAAAACGGATTCAAACTCACTCATCAAATCACGAAGAGTCTCGAACACGTCGAGCACTTTAAACAGCCGCTCGGGAGACCTGCTCCCGATCGCGACTGCATCCGCAAAGTTCAGGAGCTGGATGGTGGAGCCCCTGCACACCTCCATAAACGACAGGTCAGCAGCGGAAGAAAAACTGGAGAAAACGCGGTCGCATAGACGGCGTTCGCTTGGGAAGAGAATCCTTAGAGACATGTTTGTAGCCTTGGTCCACTTGTCGATCTCGTCTTCGAGTTCCGACCAAGGCATGCGCTGAACCTCTTCGATGCTTAGTTTTTGTAACCCTAGCCTAGACAGGCTTTCTTCTAGAAAGTCCCTCCGGCTGGTACTGTAGGCGTGAGAGCACTCCTTTCCGTATCCAGCTGCCACCATTCGTTTTGCGATCTCGTGTAGGTCGTTGATTGTACCGGACGGTAAAGCGTCGATGATGAAATCGTAGTTCCCGACGGGGTGCGCGATAGGGATCTGGTGGTCCTCATCGCACCCTATCAATTCATCGTTTTCATCGTCCGAGTCAGTAGCTGCGAATTCGAAATTCGCCCCCGCTGTTGACTCGATTCCGTTCTGAAACCGAGTCGGATCAAACGACTCACCGCCGCGTTCGATTAAAGTACTGAACTCAGTTTCTAGACGGAACATAGACTGCTGGAGCAAGTCGTCGGCTCTGTCTAGAAGCGCACCGACGTGCTTCTCGTTGGACATGGGAGACCAGGTCTGGACCAAGGAGAGGAGATCGTCGACGGAGTCCAAGAAGGCGGCGGCGTCGGCCGAGTCGGACCAGATCGGGTGATCTGCGGAGACGTAGCGGGAGATCTGACGGTCGAGGGAGTTGAGGGTTTGTTCGAATGCTCTAGGGTCCTCGTCGCTCAACTTCTCGGACAGTTTCTCGCGGAACCTGCCGTCGAAGTTGGAGAAAATCTGGAGTATGTCGTCGGCCATGCTTTCGTTGTGGCCGAGGGTCTTGGCGATGTGTCGGGCCACCGCTATTAGCTTCTCTTCGCCGTTTTCAGCCATGTTGAAGAATTATTGAACTCGTCTCTGAGAATTTCTTAAGTACAAATACACAAAGAGCAGGAGAAGTTTGTGGTTTTATGGCGATTAGGGTTTTGAATTGTAGTAGAACAAATTGGGGAAAGAGAAGAAACGCGGTTTCGGCGAAGTGTCAGGGGCGAATAATAAAGTAGGAAAAAAAGAACGCGGGGAGGGTAGAGAGAGAGAGAGAGAGAAGAGAGAGAAGAGTCGGAAGACCATCTGACAAAGAGGTTGAGGAATAGACAGCGACGTGGAGGGATGAAAATTAATACAGTATAAGTCCTCGTGGTGCATTGTCAATAATTTTCCGGCATTTGTTAATTTTCTTTTCCAAGTCCCGCCAACGGATACAAACGCCAAATGGAATCAAGGCCTTCCACTGGTAAGGAATCTTCACTGCTATTATTTCAAACTTAGGTCAAACTTATTTTTTTAAGAGTATTTAAATTTTTTTTGCATTTGTTTTTTTCATCTCAATTTTTTTTGTTTTATTGGTATGTTTCGATCAGGAAAATGAAAAAAAATTATGATAAGTAAGGTTCTAATTCTATAAAGTTTTTGAATAAAAAGTCTCCAATCATTTTTACACGAGATTTACTCCTCATTAATTGGAAATGTCAATCATCCATATCAACCACCAAGGCCTTCCAATTTCTCCAGGGACCAAGTATCTCATTCGTTGAGATTCAAGGCAAAAGAGAGCTTTCTAAGGATCCTATGAGTTGCAATTCCCAGAATACTGTGTCAGACACTTCCACCACAGTTTCACCGTCTCAATATATTGTGAAACCTTCGACTAGAATAGAAGCTCATCTTGTGCATCAAGGTTTAGGTGTGAGGAACCTCAAATTTGAGCACATCATGACTTTAAAGGAAAAGGAAAATGATTTTGAGGATGCCATCTCCAAGGATATTGTGCTGAACTCTTCCACTACAATTCAGAGTTGAGTGTGAGGCACCTCAAGTCCAAGCATATCCTGGCCTTTTTATGGACAATGATTCTGAGGACGAATGTCATCATATGCCTTACTCAACAAAATCGCATGTTGAGATATGTTAGGTCTATGAGAATAATGGCTTTTAGAAATAACATTGTTAAGAAAGAAGGCCGTCATATCGCTAGTCCAAGCAAATTCAAGGCTCGTAAGGGAAATCAAGAGTACTCCAAACAAATGCAAGGCTCTCATGGAACTTAACACTGCTAAAAGTGTTCAGGCCTTCAACACATGTGTAAGACATAAGCGCAAACAATCGTGTATCATTTTTATTTTATTTTTATAATAAAAAATTTATTAACTTATAAAACAAAGTACAAATTATCCTTAACGATCGCGTATCATTGATGATAATTACAACGATCCTTGTGTTTCGCACTCCACAGCAACATATGCTACACTAGTATCATTTATCTACTCGTTATTCTGTAACGATTTTTTTACAGGTGTTAGAGTCGCTTTTACTCATGTATGTGTGTTCGTTTTGTTGCTTTTGCAATTCCCTTGGGAGTAGGCGTTTGACCTTTTTGTTCTAGCAGTCTCCGTATAAAATCTGTTTCTTGTACTTTATCTTCATTATTAGTAATGAATTTTTTGCTGTTCCATAAAAACTTAACAAATTCTTAATATTTAATAGGAAACATCAATTTTGCAAGAAATAAAGAGACTAATGGATTCAAATCTCATACTTCAATGATAGATAAAATTAATTTGATGATTCTCTTGGAATAGTTATTTTTTAATAACTAATTCAATTTAACACCTATGTAAGCAAATTCTATATTTATTATGAAATTTTTGTTTCACAAGAGACATGTTCTTAGAGCATATCCAGCATTTACTAAACACTCTTTTTATATAACTCACTCCAATGGTTAACCTTTTTTACTTAAATTTTATTTTTGGAAAATACAAAAATATTTTTATTTTAGTATATTCCTTTTTCACCGGTCACAAAAATTGTCCCACTTTTAGTACCTATTGTTCTCTTTTCTTAATATAATCTCCAAAGGTAACTTGTAAGCGGTAAATTAGTCATTTCCTGGCGTGCCTACGATATTTCATGGATGATGAAAATATCATCTTGAATGGTTAAAAAGAGTTTCTGAAAATACTAGTGAACTTGAGCCATTTTTTTTATTCATCATTCACCAGGAAAAAATGCAGAACTTGACGGGCCAAAATCTTATGCTAAATTTACCTCGGGACAAATCTTATCCTAAATTTACCAAACAATTTAACACATTATTAAATGGCAATTAAAGAAGTGCTCCACTTAGGATTGGAGACGCTACAACTTACTGTTAAAATTTAAATAAATAAAAATATTAAGTAGAAGGGATGTTTGGTGAAAAAATTTGCATCCAAGACAAAGAATTTGTATTTGCTATTTACTTGTTGAAGATGGATACAAAAATATTGACATAAATTACTAAAAAAATAAGGGGATAATTTCTTCTTAGTACATTGGATATCTCAAAAAACAAAGGGATATTCAATTTTAATTTAAACAAAGGTCGATCGAATTCATTATTCATGCTAGTATTTTGTTCACATTCCATGATCCGGTACATCTAATAAAGTCATGTTATCAGATACATTTATCATTGTGCAATATATTGAACACAAACTATGCATGATAGCATAACAAAGAACTTTTCTAAAATCATAATACTATCAAACACGGATTTTCTTGTTTTCAGCAATGCTTAGGACATATATATTCGGCTACGTATCCAAACACAAATGTGTTGTCTGATATACATTAATATATGATTCCCACGATAGGCCTGTCAATGGACCAGATTTGATCCTGATTTGATCCGAAAAATCCAAATCCGATATTTTCGTATCCGACCTGATAAAAATATGAATCCGGATTAGCAAAACCAAACCCTTCCTTTTTACTCCCTCCGTCCCTTTTTAAATGTGTACAATGGGAATACGTGCATTTTCAAACCCCTAAAAAATGTATTTTCTATACAATTTTATGTCTTTCTTTACACCAAATTAAAGTGCTCAAAGAGTACTT
>JAXBDA010009467.1:0-12493 GCA_036023075.1 Gaultheria prostrata
CATACCTTCCTCGAGTGATCGTCGACAAAAGTAACATAGTAATAAGAACCGCCAAGAGAAGACACAGTAGCTGGACCCCAAACATCTGTATGGACCAGCTCTAGCTTCTGAGCCCTGGGAGGCCTGCTGCCTTTCTGAAAGCTAACCCGTTTCTGTTTACCGAAGATGCAATCCTCACACATGTCAATATCCACTGACTCTAAACCCGGTAGCTTCCCATTTGACCGCAAAACCATCATTCCTTTCTCACTCATGTGCCCCAGTCTTCTGTGCCACAGATTTGAACTTTCCTTGCTGTCTACAACTGCAAGTGTGTCGCTACCATGTGAAGTCAAGTAAAGTGTACCAACTTTTTTGCCTTTAGCCGCCACCATGGTACCGTTGGAGACTTTCCACGTGTCCCCTGTGAATGTTGATGTATAACCTGCTGCTGCAAGCTGTCCAACCGAAACAAGATTCCTCTTCAAATTCGGAATGTGTCTGAAAGATTCTTCAAATTCGGAACGTGTCTGACATCTTTCAGACACCATCTGTACCCCTGCGTCGCAATCTGAACATCACCTCTTCCCACAATACTGCAAGGCTCATCATCCCCGAAGTATACTTTCCCAAAGTCCCCTGCTACATAGTTCTGCAGAACCCCGCTGTTAGCAGTGGCAATGAATGAGGCACCCGAATCAATCACCCACAATTCGGCGTCGCTGTTCATAGCAAGAATAAGTGCATCGTGCACAACGTGAGCCTCCTGCCCACCGTTATTCTTCTTCGGTGCTTTGCAAGTCTGTGACATATGGCCTGTCTGACCACAATTCCAACATTCACCTTTAATGGGCCGAACCTGACCCTGAGATTTAGCCTTATTTCCTTTGCCCTTCGATTTTGACCTGTTCCTGTTCTGATTCTGACCACCCTTGGTCTGGCTTCTACCCCTTTGCTCAAAACTTAGAGCTGAACCTGAACTGGAACCTTCAATCGAATTTCTTCTGACCTCCTCGGTCAAAATTAAACTAACAACCTCACTCAGTTTCAACTTTTCTTTCCCTGCCGAATTACTGACTGCAGTAACAGTACCCTGCCAGCTCTCTGGCAACTGAGACAGAATTAACAAGGCTTGAACCTCATCATCAAAATTGATATCGACAGACGTAAGTTGATCAACAATCGTATTGAACTCACTGAGATGTGACATAAAGGAAACCCCTTCAGCCATAGACAGGTTGAAAAGTTTTTTCATAAGATGTACCTTATTTGCAGCAGACGGTTGCTCGTACATCTTCTTCAGCGCTGCCATAAGCTCCTCTGTCGTTTTCTCTTTCAATATGTTGTGGGTGACTGCTTTTGAAAGGGACAGACGAATAACTCCTAACGCCTTCCTGTCCAGAACGTCCCAATCCCCGTCGCTCTCTTCAGTTTTCTTCCCTTTTTCTTTACCCTCCAGCGACCGGTAAAGATCCTTCTGATACAGATAGTCCTCTATCTGCGTTTTCCAGTACGCGAAGTCTGACCCATCAAACTTATCGATCCTCTGTTTGCCTTCTTCAGAACTCATAGCTCCCACTGAAACCTTAGCCTGCCCGAACAAGATTAAACCCTAACCTGTCGAACAAACCCTACCGCAACCGCGGCTCTGATACCAGTTGTTAGGATTTTCGAAACCCCACAACGCCCCTACGGATCTTGAGAACAATGAATCACAGAAGTCGCAAAGACAAACAAATAAGTGCGTAATGAAAAACGGAAAGAAAGTGCGAGACACAAGATATACGTGAAAAACCTCAACGCGAGGAAAAACCACGGGAGCCACACCAGTCCACTATGAAATCGAATCAAGGAGTACAAGTCTTCTCACAATCTCTCTGAGATTGGTTTTCTCTTGGCTCTCACACACTTTTTCGCTCTGGAAAAACTGATCTACAATTACAACACACACGCAGCCGGCCAAAACCCTAAAAGGGGCATCTAAGGCTATCGGTAGCGCTACAGGGAAACACCTGTAGCGCTCCCAAACTCTCTGTTTAGAAGATAGACCAACAGGTAGCGCTACACCAAAACCTGTGTAGCGCTACAAACCCCCTTAGCCGCGGTCCGGCTGCTGCTGAAGGTTGTCTGCACCGCAACAGAGACAGACCTAACCTTTGACAATATGCACAAAGTGGCTGCTCTCAGAGTACCACTGAAACAGTGGTCCCCTAAACCTCCAAGAACCGAGGAGCTACAAGGACGTTTTGCTGCAGAACCATACCCTCAAATCAAAGCCGAAAGGCATCAGGAAGGGCACGCCTAGAGACCCATATCAATTTCTGTGCTCATTACCATGCTTCTTCATTCATGGTCCAGAGCATCTCACTAATGAGCACGAACTGTGCCAGATCTAGCGTTCCTGCATAAATTCTTGAATCTGGAGCTAAAGTAAACATAATCTTGAGCTGAGCAATACTCACCCCGAGACTTGTGTTAGGTTCTTTTCTCGCACTTCTCGAGAAGTGCCAGAGAAGAAAATCGTCTCAAGTATTGATGGTGAACAGTGCCTGATCCAAAACCTCCTAAAAGCAATCACGCGCGTAACCAAAGGAGAAAGCTACTAATGGGTTCTTGGTTGCCTCAACTAAGAGGACTTCTAATCTAACTTGAGAAAATAGCTAACAAGTGCGAGAAAAAGAAATAACTTGCATTGAAATGGTGAACATGGTTGAAAAAAGTACTAACTAAAGGAGTTCTTCGACCTAAATAGGGCAGGAATGATACTTAAAACAAGAAACAAAGCTAGAGAGAGATGGAAATGGAAAGATAATGAAATCTAAGACTGAAAGTATTTGCTGGTGCGTGGACCTCCTGTTAAATTGGCCAAGAGTCATATTTATAGAGCAAAGCCTCCCATTAGCCATCATAGAATAATGTGGAGCCGTTCCTCCATGATTCTGCACAAAAGTAGCTGAGAAATATCTCCTGCGACGCCAACCGCCCCATGACCAAGTCAACCGCCACTCTTTATTGGCCTAATTGCAAGTAAGCTACTCATCAGCTGCCAAGTATCCCATTTTAGAACCCCGTTATCTGAATACTTGCAACAACCAACCACTTTCCTTGATTTAAGCCCCAATGTACTTGAAAGAGTTACAGGAGGTACATAGACGCTCTCACATATCACCACTTGTCACCACCTATGTGAATTGTCCATTGACCATGTCAAACATGATTATGCCGCATGTCATTGCTAGACCTCCCGCCACATCAGCACGTATACCTCCTGCCACGTGAGCATGATATCTCCTGTCAGCACAATATCTCCTGAAAAGGGCCACTTCAACATGATATCTCCGGACACGGATACCTCCTTGACCAGGAGGTACTCACACCGTGGCACTTTTCTGCTGCTACAAATGAACTTAACAGGATCGGTCCATGTTTGGTGCAAACCAAGATTTTGAATCCCGTACCATATTGGCCGGCATGTACGGGTATTGATCAAATTGGGTACCCTATACCACCAATTTTGTTCCAGCTCAAATACTGGTCGGTGCCGGTGATACTGGTCAATACCGGACAAAACCGACGTACTTAGATTTTTGTTAATTTGATATATACATACGCTATATTCGTTGATGTGGGAAAATTTCACTAATAGCGATAAATCTGAAACGTTACCCGGTATCTCACCGGTACCGGTACGTACTGTGCCAATAGGAAAACCGGTACTCTAGCCCATATGTTATTCAGAAGCTTGGTACAAACAATAACTTACAGCACCACTCCAGTTTTCCAGCTTATACTAAAGCGCCACTCTATTCTTATGGTTTATGATTTGCCTTAGTTTGGTCCCTTCAGTTATTGGAATTTTGGCAATCTAGTTGATGGAGAAAGTGCCTTAAACGAGTAGTGAATTTCGAAGAAACTACCGTCCTATTGCAAATGCCAAAGAAAGGAAGAGTGTCTTCTTATTGCATATTTTAATTTTCTTTTTCTCCGACTATATTGGTGTTCAGTTACTTATTCTCCTTTGATTGTATGAATCTACAGTTAATTAATACTAATAGATGGAGTATAACATTTTCTGTTTTTCAGAAATTGCCCGAGCTAGAGAAGAAATTGATAAGCTTGAACTCAGGGGATGTAAATGCAGTCAAATCTGTGATTGAGGAATTCTCAGTAGAAGTTCAGATTGATGAAGAAAGTGTTCTAAACAAGTAATAAATCTC
This sequence comes from Gaultheria prostrata, assembly GCA_036023075.1. Lineage (NCBI taxonomy): Eukaryota > Viridiplantae > Streptophyta > Magnoliopsida > Ericales > Ericaceae > Gaultheria > Gaultheria prostrata. Next base: position 4,197 of record JAXBDA010009467.1, read on the forward strand.
TCCAAATGAAGCACAGCAGCCGGTCCCAAAATGCTTCGTGAGACTAAATATGTTTGGTTTTAATTGCAGGAAGACAGTTATAGATGAGTGTTTTTCCAAGGATACTATGGAGGAGATTATCAAATCATTGGTAAGTTTTTTCTGTTTTTGCCAGCTTTGAATGGATGGTTGTTAGAAAAACTGCATGCTGCAGCTTAACAGAGATGCATAATCCTCGATTTGGCTTAGGAAGTGGAAGCAGGCAAAGAAGGAAATGCTTGGATTGGTGCAGTGCTCAAAGGGTTAAAAAGATCATCCCCTACTGCATTGAAAATGACACTAAGATCGGTAATGGCTTCTTTAGATATTTTAGACGATAAGAAGTAAACTATCCTACATTTTATGGTCTACTGTGAATGTTTCGTAGATAACCACTATATGGAATTGGGATATGTCATATGAATACATACAGAATACTTAGTGACATCCAAAATAATTTAAGTGCCTGGAATTGCTTTTGGTAGCCCTTGATCCTTGGATTCTGTGGCAATACTAACAAGAATAAGCAGTGAACAGTGAGATGAGGTAAATAATTCTTGTTGCTGTTGGACATTCTACGGCTGAAACGAACCATCATTTTTGCTCCACATAAACTTCTTTATTAGCCGAGATCACTGAATTTTCCTGCATCTCCCTTTAGCCAAAAGGAAAAAAGAAACTCAGCAAAACCCTGTCACAAATACTACCACACTTGTCTTGGTGTTGGCCGACCGATAGTTGGTTACCATGTTGGACAAGACAGACTGAACTGAGAATTGTTTTTCCATTTATTGAATTTTCTGTTATTGACTTGATATTAGTTGCGTTATTTGTACATATAGTCTGAGCAATAATGAGTTTCAGGAAAGGAAAAGAGTGAAACATTTGTATGAACCTCATTTGCTGTACATATTTTTCGAATTTAATGTCAAAGATGGAATTTACATTCTCTTGCATTTTGCTGCTTCAGTTTCCTCTAATTGTGCCTGCATATACAGATTCGTGAAGGAAGGGATCAGAAACTGTCTGAATGTCTGAAGAAAGAATTTCGGTTGACAATGAACGCACTACGGACCACAATATCTGGGGATGTTTATGAGGTAATTTTCTCGATATTGGTCTTCCACGGACCGAAGTTCACGACCACGGATGATTTTGAGAATTCTTAGTTTTTGAAACTTTGGAGTAACCGTTTCTCTTGTTCTGTAAAAAGGGCATCAGAGCACTTACCATTGACAAGGACAATGCTCCTAAGGTATTCCTCTCTCTCTCTCTCTCTCTCTCTCTCTCTCTCTCTCTCTCTCTCATGTGTTTGGGTTGGAGAGCTGATAAAGAATTCAAATTTGGTGGATCTGAACACAAATTGAAGATGCGTTTCTAGAATGATAATTAACAACAAACTTCCACATAAACTTTTTTTTTGATAACCGGATGTCCGGGTCGGCTTGTGTGTACCTCCACAGGAACTTAGACAATGCGACATTCAACTAAACTTCAGCGAAAATATTCATGCCATAGTTTGCTGATAACTCCTCTCTCCCTCGTGTTGTTATTTACAGTGGGATCCACTGACCCTGGACAAAGTGAACGATGTCCAAATGGACTTGGTTTTTCAGCCATTTGAAGAGCAGTTGGAGCTCCCGATTCCTGAAAAAGAAGCGTGCCGGTGGGAGGGGAAATATGAGAATTCAGTCTATGCAACATTGAAGCAGATCGATTAATGGATATAATTAGCAGCTACCAGTTCGTTGAGTTCCTTCCGTTTCTTGGTCAAAAGTCTTATGGTGTGTTCGGCGATGTGATTATGCTCTTCTCTCCAAGTTTATTTTGCGACATTAAGTCGATGAAAAGCTCTCTGCTGTAGCTTACTACTACTCAGAAATGCATGAAAATGATCAGCATAGGAAGCTCTATTTTCTTCTTCTTTTTGTTGGTTTTTCGCTGTCATTGATGAGTATTCAGGTCAGCGATTTAATAAAAATTTGTCTGAGGGAATTGCGAATGCGTGACAACTGGAAGCAGGACCGTTTATATTTAAGTCACGCAAAGAAGTATGTCTTTTAAAAAAAATTAGCGTGATCGGGCGTAAATAATTGTGTCAACATTTGACACTAAAATTGGACCAAAATGAATAATTGAAAACTGGACCAGGACTTGGTCGCCGGTTTAGTGGATCCCCCAATGAGTAATACAATAGAAAAATGTACGATTTCGATCATTTTTGTGGCTTGAATTATTTTGGATTTACCATCTGTGATACGAAGCCATACAAAGCCAGGATCAGATTCTATGAAGTATAAACTGCTTTTCGTATCAACTTTTGATTGATTATTTTTCATAAAATTGGTGTCTTATATGAATTTTTGTTAGTTTTACGTTATATATTTTTGAATTATTGCTTTGTCTTATCCAAAAGAATATAATAATATAAAATTATGACAAAAAACTAAATAAAAAGTTCGTTAAAGAAAAAAAAAATGGATACAAACTTGGCCAATATCTTCATATAATTATAACTTTTAGTGCAACCCAGGCAAGTGTCTTTTTATTATTTACTTATTATTATGCAAAAAACTCTAGGTAGCCTCGGGAATTTTTTTTGGGTAAGTGGTGGCCTTGGAATTCAAAGCAACAGAAGAACAAAAGAAGAAAAACAACTCAAATTTACAGGAATGAACCAAAGGGCCCCCAAATCAACTAAACATGTTCAAACACAGATAAGGGGATTCCGCACACCTCACACGGACTCTGATTTTCTGCAGTCCAAGGAAAATTTTATGTCTCGGAAGTATACTCTTTTTCTTCAAAGAGACCTAGGAAGTACATGCCGGATAATTTCATTTAATCCGGATCACTGATTGTCGAACGAACGGCTATGATTGCCCACTACAGGGCCCCTGCCATTTTCTTCCTTCAAATCACATAGCTACACAAGAGATTTTGTTCCAGGATCATGTCTGTTTGGAAGCTACTTAAAAAAGAGGAACTCATTTTATTAGACCTTATCAAGTTTCAAGTAACAAGAAGATGTTAAAAGTGCCAGGCATCTCTTACTTCATATCACTCTAATCGTAACCATCTTCAAGTCTGTACAAAGAAACTGGAAAAATGTACTTTCTTTAATGGTAAACAAAAGCAAAATTACAAAGAAAAACCTCACAGGCGACCTCGAGCCCATAGGGATCCAGGGGAAAGGCCACTCACACATGCCAACTCTTTAGAGGTGCTTTAACAGAACGAAATGCGTTGATTAGTTAATAAATCTGTTTCCAATACTCGGAAAATTATGCGTAGTTGTATCCCCTGGAATGCACTTGGCCAATGTATCTAATGGAGGTCTTGGAAAACCTTGAGCAGATGCAGTAATTTCACGCTAACTAGTATAACGCTATAATTCAAAAGTGTGATTGATACCTGTATGAATACTTTTTGATGGATATCGGTCATGGAAAAAGCTGGACATAACCAGTTAATATAGCGATTCCAAGTATGACAAGAGGTGGAAGAATTACAAATGCCCCGATAGTGGCAAAGAAAACTGAGTCATTCCGCTGGGATACTTCATTTAGGTAAGCCTGTCTCTTGATGTTTCTCTTCTGTGAGATAGTTAAGACCTTGGGAGTAAATTTCTTTAGATCCTTGCCCAATGGAACGCTGAAATCATCATCCCGGTCCCCAACCAACCGAACTAGCTGGTCACGGATCGTAAGTTTCTGAGAGCTACCACCATTCTCGTAAACTGGCCAATCATGGGAGAAAGTTAGTAGCACTTTTTCGAATGGTCATAAAAATCTCTATCTTTTTTAGCAATAAAAACAATCATCGATCATTGTGTTCTAATGTAGAGAGACTTTGCTTACCATCAACAGCTGAGCTTGTCGAAGTGAGTTGTTCCAAGAGGTCCAATTGTGTGCGAGCAGATGAGAAAGATCCTTTTTGCAATGAAGATCAAAATATCATGTAATGGAAAAAAGAACAGATAAATAAGTAAATCACATCAAGAAGTTGTTTTCAGTGTGCCACAAGCATCTTTCAACGTAGAAAAACATGTAAACATCTCCAATGCTAAGCCGATTACCTTTGCCAAAGCTATAATTTTGCAAAATCTCACAAAAACAACCTCAAACCAATACCTAATTAGAGCTTTGCCATTTGTTTTTTTTTTTTTTGTCTTTATCTCTCGTCCAGTCTTCAGAGGGATCTCAAAGAAAAGCGCTCTCGCCAAATTTTGCTCTCACTCTCTCTCGAACTATTGGAGCAGCATTGCAACACTGATGGCTTTTTCAAGCAAGCTAAAAAATGAATTGAGAAGCTGTTGCAGATAAGAATCTAAGAACATTAGTTGCTCTTAGTGAAATATCAAAGCCAAAGTCTTTTTGGCCAGGGTTTTTCGCTTTTTTGTCAATGTTGTTCAAATGTTGTCAAGCCATTTTTTATCGTGACTACCACGTTAGCCATTAGATCACAACTATTGATCATGACTCTTGACCACCATCATTCTAGTATCTGCTGCTCGACAAGAGGATCATAAATAACCACATATGCCTAGTCGGATCCAGTATGTATACGTGGTGGATGGTCATTGGGTGTGATACCAAGTCTGCAGGAGTTGGTAACAGTGGTATAACGGTTGTATTCAACATTTCCTCAAGCTAACCATAATGGAACCAAATTAAGAATAAGTGATCACTAAGTAGACCAGAATATTGGTGCCCTTGTCGGGGAAGTGAAGCCTGATTCAGTTTGAATTGTTGGTTACTCTATGCAACACCAGAATACAATTCTGTACTCTTTTCATTCGATATCTTGGAAAACTAGTGTCTGCTGTGAATGTTCACACTTACCAAATTGGGGAACCACGTAAATCTAGAATTATGTGCTGTGAGTTCTTTGTTTTGTTTCTTACTTGATTAACCTTTGTGCAGTTGTGTATGGTTTGGTCTAGGTTGAATCCCCAACACACCCTAACCCAAGGGTTCCCCCCTTCTTCTTTCTGCCTATTTTGTGACAGTGAGGTGTTTGTATAAATTTCTCAATGAAATTCCAAAAAAGAAAAAACACAGAAATAACAAGAACTCAAATAATTCTTTATGGATACAAAAGGGTGGTAACTAATCAAAAAGGGAGATGGGGAATCAACCAAAACCCAAAAGAAATAAAAGGGAATTAGAATCCATGAATGACAAACAATTTTATCCAAACACACGTCGGGTGATTTTTCCGGTGATTGCTCAATAACAAGCTCCCGTCGGGTGGTTTTCATGTGATTCCACGGTGACAAGCATCCGTCGGGTTGTTTTTCAACCTTCAACAGCTACGTAACATGATTCTACTAGAACCAAGCAGTTCTTCATAATTAATCACAAAAACCAAGAACCTAGCTACAGATATGGTGATTATTAACAGGGGAGATATGTAATATAGCTGATCAAACAAAACCCACAATAAATAATTGGGAAATTAAATAAGAATACCACCATACCAGCGTAGGTCTGAGGGTCCTCCTCCTCTGTAACTCCTCCACCTGAAGTTCCTTCAGTTTGAGTTGCTGTTCTGAAAGAAGAGAGAGGGTGATGTAGGTGGAGCTTAAACTGATTTTTATGTTTTGGGTTCAGAAATGAAGGTCCAGGAGGCTTTGGGTGGAGAGATACAGAAATGAAGTTCAAGGCCATGTGGGTTGATGTTTTCTCTCTTTCTAATCCAAGCCTTTTGCAGTTGCGCTTTCTTAATTTGTCGTCCATTGTCTTTGAGTTTGAGGCCACAATTTTTCCAGTTATAGTTTCACTTATAGCTTAATTTTGTCACCCAAGTTTGAGTGCTGGGGAAAAGCAGCTCCTCCACATGTATTCTGTGTGGGGGCACAAGTTTGAAGATTGGCTTGATCCAAGACCTGTTGCATTTACCACCTGTCGGTCATTTGGGGGCACAAGTTTTGTCTATACATCTTTTTTTTTTTTATGGTTTTCCTAATTTTTTGTTAGCTTCTCGTCATAATTTTTGAAATTAATCATTTGTATTGATAAGTGGAATCAGAAAAGTATAAAAATACAGACCGGAGTTGAAAAAAATTCATATAAGACAACACTTAGAACAAAAGGACAGTTGTTTAGTAGTACTTTTTCGTCTTTAGAGAACATTTTTTTGTTTTTGAAATAATTTTTTACTTTTAGATTTCTTCATCGAGACGGATGATTAATTCAAAAACTATATCATGAATTTAAAGTAATATGAGGCTGTTCAACAAGGAGCATCACGCCAAACCCTGTAGTTGATGGACCCTTATCGATGTTAGGCCGAATGATAAGCTCAACTCGTTCCGTGTGGCCCATTAGCTCATTGGATCTAGTTTGGACTGAACAATCTTTGGGCCAAAGCCCCAGGAGCGATTCTTTCATTGTGGCTCAACTTGAGGGCATTTTGGGCCGAACCGTTATGGGCTGAATACAATGGCCCAAACCGTTTCGTGTGGGGCCAAAGACATGTTGGATATCCTTCGTGGTTGGGGGTTTCAGTTCGAGACGAAAGGACCCAACCCATGAACCAACCCGAGAGACCGTTAGAGGTTTGCGTGAGCATATGGAGGAGGATATGTGGCAGCCGAGCGGGTGCTTCTGGAACCTTGTAGAAGGCCTGCGTGGCAGAATGCTTTTAGCCACGTTACATAACCGAAGCGGTTATTAGTGACGTCATGAGCTCGTGCCAAACACAAGTGACTTGGAGAGCAAGCACATCGTTGCCTATAAATACCAAGGGATAAACCCTAAGGGAGGTACACACTTCTTAATCTGAAAACTACTTTGTGCTTTCTTCTCTCTCAACCTCCAAGTGCTAACTTAAGCATTAGAGTGTCCTCCGGCCTGGCGAGTGTTGCCGGGGTGGCACTAACAGGTTCTTCAATCTTGTAGGTCTTGAGGAGGAGAAGGAAGTCAGATCTTGCTTTGACGACTTTTACTACTCCCTCCGTCCCAAATTGCTGGTCCTTCTTTCCATTTTGGGCTGTCCCTAAATATTTGTCCCATTTCTAAAAACATCCATCAAAACATGGTCACATTCCAGTTTTACCCTTAAAAAGCACTTTTTCCATCTCAATTGGCTCGTCCATTATCTTTTATTTTATAAGGGTTTTTATGATTTTGAAAACTTTGTATAATAAAACTAATTGATATCTATCAAACAAGATCCATATTGCATATGTTTTGAGTTTCATATAAATAATTAGCCCCACAAAATTGGACACAGTATTATTGACTGGACTTAGGGGCAAAATAGAAAAAACAATACAAACTTTTCACACCCCTTAAAAACCCACTTCCCCCACAAGGGGCAAGCAAATTGGGATGGAGGGAGTATATCATTTTAGTAGCAACCGATGGACTTGCTCTAACCTCTAAGCCTCTTAGCTTGAATGTTATAATCTCAGAATGTCTTCTCATCTCCAACAAGTTCTAACCTAAACTTGTTTTACGCTCACTCTCCAATCACCACCATTAGCCCCCTCCCAACCTAAAAGTCCACATATGTGGACGAATGCTTTCAAATTGGCCTATCGATTACTACTGAATGGTATGGTTCTTTTGCTGAATCAGGGGTGAGTATTTTGCACCCCTCGGTCGTCTGATTGTGGTTTGGACGGTCTGAATACATTCGGCAATTTTAATTTAATTTTGATTTATTTTTACCAGTAATAATTTATAAATCTTTTCAAATGGAATTATACAAATTCAAAACACGAAGGGCATGGCGGCATCACGAAGATGCCAAAGCAACGTGACATGGATCTTTTACATTCACCATCATTTGTTGAAAAAATGAATAAGAAATTGTCTTATAAGGTGGGCTGCTTGGGGAAGATGTAGTGACAGTTATATGTTAATAGTACCAACTGACACAAAAGGGAGTTTTTCTTATATCTTTTTTCACAGGAACAGATACAATTATATAGCAATACAAAGAGAGTTTAGGAAGCTATTTTTGGCTATACACTTTCTAAGGCTAATATCACGGCTGTCCCTTAAAAGAAGGGATTTCTAAATCAAAGGGATTTCCAAATCAAAGGAAATCAAACTGATGCTACAATTTCTCCAATTATTTGACAACTCACGCCAACACTCCCCCTCAAGTTGGTGCATATATATCTCTAATGCGCAACTTATCAAGTGAGTTGTAGAAGATTTTGCTGGAAACAGCCTTTGTAAGTATGTCTGCCAGCTGGTCTTCAGATTTAACAAATGGAAATCGAATTATCTTGGCTTCAAGATTCTGTTTGATGAAATGTCGAT
>JAXBDA010009468.1:0-12491 GCA_036023075.1 Gaultheria prostrata
GGTTTTACCTGAAACTACCAAAAACACACTTTGCGCAACATCAATCATATCAAGCGCTAAAACGCACGTGTGTGTGATCTAAACGAGCTAGATGAGCCCAGATATGTACAATATTAGGGGCTCATCAACAACCCAAGTCAACCATCCTAAAGACCAACCAAGAACGTTTTCCGAATTCACCGCACCCCTGCCCTCGGTCTATGAGGAGCTCCTCAGAGACGGTCTCCTTAAACCACTCCAACCAACTCCTCTACCATAAAAGCTTTCGCCAATCACAACCCAGATGCCTTCTGTGCCTTCCATCAAGTACCCGGTCATGCTACCGACGAGTGTCAATGCCTCCGTCATGAGATCCAAGACCTCATCGACGATGGGACCATTCCTCCTCCACCAGTGGAACCAAACACCCTGCCCAGATCAACACTGAGCTTATGGGAAACTACTGATTCAACCAAAGTCAGAGTTAACCTTGGAGAAACAACCATCAACGACCATGCAGTAATCCGATCTTCCACGAGTCCAAGGAGTCTTCGAGTTTCGAGTCAAGTTTCACTTTTGTTGAGTCAGTTTGTACTTCAGGTCTTTTTATATTCGAGTCTGTAATGTCCTATTATTGTCAAAAAAAAAAAAATTAAAATAGAGTCAGCTTTGTAGTCTCGAACTACGCACGATCTGATTCCTTGCAAAGGGATACGTAGGCAACCCTCTGTGGTTCGATCGTAACTTTTAAAAATCAATCTCACACCTTTATGCTGAAATTATCATAATAAACTTGAGTTTTTGAATAATCTCTCAACTTGGAATTATTTTCCACCATCATTTGAGATTCATGATAATCATTTCGAAACACGAGATTGTTTTTTATTGAATCCTCGCCTCGCGAAAGAAGAAGGAATTTCGGACACCATTCCCCAGTGCCATCAAGAAGCAATGCTTCGACATAGGAAAAGCCTGCTAGGTCAAAAACCCGCAAGGGCGGCCTAAGCAAAAAGCTCGCTAGATCAAAACTTCAAAAGCATGATCTAGGCAAAAGTTAGAGCATGACAGATTCTCTCTATCAATTTGCGCAATTCAAAATGAAGAAATGCATTCTTTGCTTTTATTTCCCAGATAAATATACTCCCTTGATAGTTCTTTTGAGCCTAAATAATTTTCTTTGAAAATAACCAAGCTAGGCAGCTATCTCCCACATTGGGATGAATTCAGAGAAACAAAGTGTCAAATGCATAGTTATCACCAGCACGTCCAATGAAAGTACCAAAACGCATTGTTGCCATCGGCACATCAAATTTTCAAAGAATGAAAGTGCACAACAAAATGCAAGTCATTCAAAGAAAAGAGAAAAAAAAAAAAAGGAAAATCAAATGAATGGAAATACCCAAGCAAAAGAGGCATAAAGAAAATGCTCATCAAAAGCAAAAAGGGCACCAAGGTAGTTCAAGATAGCTGGTAGCTCTAATAACCCGAAGGAAAATGAAAGTTTTGAGCCTACTATCCTTTCTTTGTCAAGCCCATAATCTTGGCCCCATCATAACCTGAATAAAGACCTTTTAGATTGAAAAGCGCAACTTGATAGCAAGAATCCTAGTCCAAAAGGGAACAGTTTAATCTCCCTTAAAAGTCAAAGCATTATGTAAACATTGGCATTAGCCAAAGCAGAAATCCAAACAGGGGCACATCAATGGATCTTCATCAGCAGCCTTCCAAACTAGGGCACCTCAAATCATCATCAGCAATCCGGGGCATGGATTCATTATAAGAAATCTCGTGTTTTGACAAAAAATTGATTTGAATGATTATCATTTGACGGAGTGAAAGAATTTCAAAATTAAAAGACTCAAGTGTATGACAATTTCAATATCAATTATGGGGCACATTTTGCCATCCTCGAGTTTGTCATGCTCAAGACAACATAGTCTTGTCAGAATCCACCCCATTTGTCCAAAAGGCCGATCAAATCCCTCGGCCTTGTTAGTCGTGTCAAAATCCCCCATTTTTGTCCAAAAGGCCAATCAAATCCCTCGGCCTTGTCAGTCATGTCAAAATCCATCCATTTGTCCAAAAGGTCGATCAAATCTCTCAGTCTTGTCAGTCTTGGTAAAATCCTTGAAGTCAGCTTGGTCTTGTAAAAAATACACTTTGTTGCCTATGTCATGTCAAGGGCATCATTGTAAAGTCGCTCCTCAAAAAAAGTCTTCTTTGTCTAAACCTTGTCCAAATTCACACAAGGTCTTTGTCCAATCAACTTTTCATGGTCTTGATATTCTTGAACTCACGGAAGATGATTTCGATGCATGGAAGAATCTACGTTTGGATACACAGATCAATGGGTGGCCAAAACCACCAACAGATTCAGAACTGAGGGGCACATCTGTCCACAACTAGAGCATGTTGGCCCGCCACCATTCACCGGGGGGGCAAGCACATGCCCAAATCCAAGAACTGGGGCACGTCGGCCCACTACCATTCACCGGGATCCAAGAAGGCTCAAAGTCGCAATCTCCAACCTCAACAAAAACAAATCCAATGGTCAAACCTTAACCTAAAGGCTCAAACCTCAAGAACCAGCCCGAAATCCAAACCCTGGTCAAAAGGAAAGACAGTAAAGCAAAAGAGACACCCTGTTACGCCACCTACTTTTTAAAGAAGGAATGTTGTCATTGTGTCATCAAGTGTCAAAACCTGAGTCTCACTCAACCGTCCTTAGTGACAATTTTCTAGTCAACAGTCCATAGTAACAATTTTCCAAATAAACGTCCTCAGTGATGATTTTCCTAGTCAAAAGTCCTTAGTGACAGTTTTTTCTTCTATAGGCATTCACTGTGTTCTTAAGTCTTCCCTGGCATTAACCTCCATGGTCTGAATTCAGTTCCCTCACTAAGAGACAATTTATGACATATCCACTCTTTGTGACCCAAGCGGTCAACTCCACTCTCGTAACTTCGAACAAGTCACACGCACTCTTGTGAGTCACAATCACTTTCATATACACTTTCATGACCCCGAACTGGTCATAAGCACTATTGTGACTCCGAATGGTCACAGGCACTTTCATGACCCCGAACCGGTCATAAGCACCCTCGTGACTCCGAACGGTCACAGACACTTTCATGACCCCAAACCGGTCATAAGCACCCTCGTGATTCTGAACGGTCTTAGGCACTTTCATGACCCCGAATCGGTCATAAGCACTCTCGTGACTCTGAACGATCACACACACTATTGTGACTCCGAACGGTCACAGTCACTTTCATGACCCCGAACCGTTCATTAGCACTCTCGTGACTCTGAACGATCACACACACTATTGTGACTCCGAACGGTCACAGTCACTTTCATGACCCTGGACCGGTCATTAACACTCTCATGACTCCAAACAATCACACGCACTCTTGTGACTCTGAACAATCACGATCACTTTCATAAGCACTATCATATATCCAGACGATCATTCTGCTCCGAACGGATCGTAGTCACTCACATAGGTCCGGACGGTCACTCTGCTCCGAATGGATCAAAAGCACTCACACGCTCCGAACAGTCATGGTCATTGTCCCCGAAAGTCCTCTATAGCAATAAACTCTGTGGTCTGAATTCATTTTTCTCTAACTAAAAACAATTACAACTTTCGTGGCCCGAGTGCATCAGCTTTATGTTGTGACCCTAGTGGTCAGCTTTATGTTGTGACCCGAGTGGTCAGCTTTAAATATTTTCATGATGTTTGTTATGTAAGTCCTCGAAAACGGCATTTAAATATTTGTTATGTAAGTCCTCGAAAATGACATTTAAATATTTGTTATGCTTGCAGGCCTCTTTGCATTTGTTTTTGCTTTGGGATACTGGGAAGCCCAAATTGCGGCTGTCTCGATCTTTGACGTCACTGGTATCAAGCAATGGTATCCAAGTTTCGTCAAAGAGGGGCAACTGTAGACACCCCAATTTGAACCTCTCAAATATCCTCAAAGAAGTGACCGGACGGCTCCTCAATGGTGATAAAAGTCAAAATGTGCCTCGGAAGCTTTGGAACAATGCTTTTTGTACAAAAACCCAAGTAAAATCTCTTTAACACAAACCCAACCCTATGCCATATTCTAGTACATTAAAAACCCTCTTTTTTGATATATAATTTGTCTCAATCCGATTTGAAATGAGGGAGATATGATGATTTTACCAAAACGACTCTTTTTTCGACCACCTGAGGGTAAAATCGTCATAACTTTTTATGTGCAAATTATTTTTTGTCCAAACCACTCGGGTTAGAAAGTAGACTTAACAAGCTTTCCAACGGTGCCAACCATGCGCAAAACGGAGTTCAGTAGCACCCGGAGTGGCCTCGCGAAGTTTGGCTGACTCAAGGGAGCCGTACGGCTTGCTTTTTGGCAGAAAAAATCATCTAAGCCGTACGGTGCCCTTTTCCAAGCCGCACGGTGCCCCATGCAAGCCCTACGGTTGGAATCGATATCCTCTGCAGAAAATCCCAGAAAATCCGCGTGCAGAAATTATATTCGATTTCGGTTATCATTTCAAATCTTTTCCGTGATACTCCCGCTTCGAGCGTCTATAAAAACCCTCTCCCTCTCCTCCATTCATACCAGTGGAACATCAAGAGAGGGAAATTTCCGGCGAGATTAACGGCGAGTTTTCCGACTACGGCAAAAATTGACGTTTAAACCTTCTCCAAAACCTCCAGTAAAGTCGCAAATCACCACACTCTCCCTTTTTTTCTCGTTCTCATACCTCCAGTACTCTTTAAACCATTCGAAACATCTCTCCCGAAATTCCGTATCCGAAAAAAAAATCGAAGTTTCTACATTCCGTTCGCGATTCCAAAGATATAAACACTTTGATTTAGGTCGGACTCTCAGCCTTGGCTCTCCGAGGGGATTCCCCGAGTCAACATTCGTTCCCGTAACCGTTTCTAGACTCGGGTGAAAGTTTTTCAAACAAAAATCGATTTCCCGGACCTGTATCGGGCGATTTCCTCGATAATCGCACGGTACGATTCATGTGAGAAATACATTTTACTTCATTTGCTCATTTTTAAATAAAACCAGGTTGTTTGGGGTGTAATCATCAAGAAAATTTGGTTTTTAAACAAAGATCATGTTTCTGTTGTCGAAAACAAAATTTCCAAAATATTGAGGGAGTAGCCGTACTGCTACATATCCCAACCGTACGGCCACCTAGCGTGAGCCGTACGGCTCCCTATGGAACAAAAGTCCTCCCTTGTTTCTCCCATGTTCGCCCCTGTTTTCTAACTTCTGAAACATATTTTATAATTACAGTTTTACCCCCTAAACTCCTGTTTTATTACTATTTAGCCCCCTCTTGTTTGATTTTATTCTTGTTATAATTTCATAAAACCCTTTTTATTATTGTTCTTTTATTTACCGGATTATTTGTTAAAAGTTTTACGATAAAATATTTTCTAAAAATTCCAAAAATATTTAGTAAAGACCGGAAATTTTCCGGGCCAGCGGGGTGCTTTTAAATAAAACTTTCCTTGCACGTAACCTGGCTCCCGAATGCAAAAAGAATCTTTTCGTGGACCAAATCTTTTCCAAAACGGCACGAGAGTCATCAATTATTTTTAAACGGTTTCTCGGGTATCAAAATCATTTTCTAAATAAATCCCGGGTGGCGACTCGTTTTTCGTTTTCGTGTTTATTTTCAAAATACAAGTTTTTTTATTCCGCGTGGCGCCATCCACACAACCATTCCAATTAAACCTTGGAGCCATTAGGAGTTGTACTTGATCGGTATCTTCAAGTCCTGAAATTAGTCGAAGAGCTCGCAAACTGACTCGGACAACCGGTTATCGACGAGGAAAAGAAAGTAGAAAAAATGTAGTACATGATTTTGTCGTGCGTCCCAACCATATTAGGATAGGATAGCATTATCCTTGTAGTATTCTGTCGAGTATTTAGACTTACTATTCCTTCGCTTTGTACGTGGCGAAGTGTCGGCAGCTTTGGGGTCTGGGGAAACAGTCATTACCCTATTATAGCATTATATCTTATCCACAACCGACACCGGCCATAATATCTACTACACTTGTCAACCTCTTGGCACAGCCCACGCTATTCTTCTAACAAAGCGTGGCACCATCCATTAATGCCAATGTGGGCACGTGTAAGATTTACACTTTGTTTGGTCTTTAATTTAATTGCCATGCATGCAGTACTTTCCTTATATATAGTCTACTCCTGCATGCAGTTTCTCATCATCCATCAAAAGCTTTTATTGTCTAAGCCAAACATATCCTTGTTCGAAATTCAGTTGAAGCTCCGGTTTTGAGACCGAAAAACAAAATGGCACAGTATGGAAGTGGAGGATATCCAGGTCGCCAGACAGACGAGTATGGCAACCCGATTCGTCAAACCGACGAATATGGAAACCCGGTTCACCACACGGCAGGTGGTACTATGGGAGATTATGGAACAACTGGCACCACGGGTGCGTATGGAACAGCAGGCACCGGCGGCATGGGGCAGCATCATCAGCAACAGCAGCAGCAGCATGGCGTTGCTGGGATGCTTCACCGCTCTGGCTCCAGCTCTAGCTCGGTATGTCTCCCTTCCTATCCACTTGTCTACCTTAGATTTCAAATCTGATGAAATTAAATTTTTATTGCAAGAACATTATTATTCTTCAAAACTTGTGTTTTATTTTTGGTGTAAAGTATAATGATGAGTAACATAGGAAAATGTGTAATTAATCTTAAAAACACTTGCATTTTTTTTTATACTTGTTACTCCGTTTGCCCATAAAGATAGTTTACCACTAAAAAATCTTCAATTTATGGGTCGAAAAATAAAGCACTTTCGTGCATAATTTTTGTATTTATTTTGACGAAAAATTGAAGAACTAAAATTTTTATTCAAGAATTGCACGTTTTTAATAGACTATCGATTACTGATTTTGGGTGTTACCCCCGATTCAGAATCCTGGCTCCTCCTTAAATTCCAATTTTGTGAACCAATCAGAAGTATCGATTGAAATGAAAGACATCTGTCCGACAACTATTATCCACCACCGGTGGTTAGCAAGACCCATATATAAGAAGTTATTTAAAATTGTGATCGAGATGTTTTGTACATGCTACAGCTACTTAATTAATTACTCTATATACTTGATTGTGGATTCATGTTGTGATGGGGTGCAGTCGGAGGACGATGGGGAAGGTGGAAGGAGGAAGAAAGGAATAAAGGAAAAGATAAAGGAGAAGTTACCAGGGGGCCACAAAGCTGCAGGCGACTACCAGTCCCAACAAACTGCCACCACCGCTCCTGGAGCAGGTGGCTATGGAGGCTACTCTGCAGGGCAGGAGCACCACGAGAAGAAAGGAGTGATGGAGAAGATCAAGGAGAAGCTGCCTGGCACTGGACCCCACTAAAATCCAGTCTCCCACTCACTCACACTGCTGTCCTCTCTTTTTTATTTTCCTCAAATTACGTCTTTTGCGTATGTGTCTCTGTGTCGTCTGTTGTTGTAGGGCATATATACTTGTTTCTCGTGGTTGGAGCGCTGGAGTCTTTATATAATGTTTCAAATAAGCGTTCTCGGTCGGTCGGAACTGGTGGTTGTGCCGTACGTGCCACTGCTTTTTAAGTGGCTGTGGGTTGGTTGTGTTGCTACTTTCTCCACTCTCTAAACGAACAGTACTTGTTTTCTGTGTTAATTCACGTCCTTCCCTATTTTTGGTTTGTGTTATTAATAACTCCGATAATGCTATGAACACGTGCAATACCGATCATCGTTGCCTGTGTGGCATTAGCTGCATGATTAGTGATTGTAAAATAGTTTTAAAGTGATTATTTTTCCATTAATAGTCATGTAGTGTTACACAGGCTGTTGCGATAGTGTTGTGTCCTTGACATATATAACTCAAATGTTTTTACTTATTCTCCACTTAAATATTTGTTGGAACAATTGCTCGAAAATAAGGAACTTGTTATCTCAAATCTGTGTATGAAAACAGATTACAAACCGAACGGAATAATGGTTGTGATTGGGTTGAGTCGCGGACTAGGTCACTCTCTTTAAGACGTTTCGCGGCTCTGCCCAGATTGTGCAAGCAGTTCAACACACCACGCCGTCCCAGGATAAAATAGCCCAGAAATCCCATCTGCCTTGGTTTTCTCTACACCGAAGAAAACCGACTACAAAATACTATTTCGACTTTCTTGCTTTCTGGCCTTTTTATAGCAGAAAATTGGAAAGGGAAAAATTAATTTTGGGTGCTAATTGAATACATTAGCGAGCTGATTTAAAAGTTTCTGAATTTAAGCAAAACATTGGGCTTTTCTTACGAGCGCGAGGCCCAAATTGGCGGATTTGCATCCCTGCGCGCGAGGTTCACAATGCGCACCCGGTTAACTGGTTTCCAGAGCGGGTTCCCCAAATTGGCCTGGACCTCAGCCCATTTCGTGAGCGCGCATGACCTCCTTTGGGTCTAGCCACATTCATAAATTCACTAAAGGGTTATCTAATATAAAGCCTTTGAAGTTTTATTATTTATCCAATGTGGGATAAAAGTTCTCTCAATATTTTGAAAATACGTAACCCAACAATATTTATATGGATTTTCGTGTGATTCTGAGTTATTTTATAAACCAGACTAGTAAATGACCCGTTTACAAAGGCAGTTGTAGCTATTTGCCAGTCGTTTGGAAAGTTATTGGAAGAGTAAGAGGGAAGCAACCTCATCCACCGCATCTTAGTTTGAAAAAAGAACATGCTAAATTATTTTAGACCCAAAAGTCAAGGAGAAATCCCAAACGTCTTGAACAGCAAGCAAATTGGTTGAGTAGGTGGAACATACACCAATAGCAAAATGTTTGCGTCTAAAGGCACTTTCTCACTAATCAAGCCAAGTTTTCATGCTTTTAACAAATCAAAAGGTTCCACAAGAAGTGCATTTTCATTGTCAAAAATTGGGTCATAGATGTCTTCATTAGAAAAGAGATCCCAATTTGCTTTAACAAAAGTCAAGAGACTCGGGACATGCTCTTCCCAAAAAATGCTCAAACCCCTCGTCTTGCAAGGCTTACACTTTTGGTCCATGACTTGGCGGATGTTATAGCTAGTATCAAGTATATCAACTTCTATATACCCAGTTTGCCCACTGCACCATTCACAAGATCGTAGTAACAAAAATTTAGTACATACATATTTCTATAGGACCTGCATATAAAAGCACTTTGAGAAGCTACAAAACAGAAAATTATTTACTATAATTCCTTTGAACCTGAAAAACAGACGGGCGTAGTAGTATACCACAAAGTTGATAAACAAGGAATTCTTCTAGAAAGAAATAAACTAAACGGGAAACAAATTCTTATGGTAGGGATGACAATGGATCGGTTTAGTCCGAATTTTGCGATTACCATACCCAAACCCAAAGTATTTATCTATACCCAAATTCAAATCGGTATTCAATTGGTATAATTTTTAGTGCACCATTACCAAACCATATGGATTTGGATTTTATCCGAACCGCACCAAACCCGCATTAATATTCATTTCATTAATGAACATAAATAATGTCGTGGTGGGTACAATAAACTAGTAACAACCAATTAATGATTTCAAGATCCTATAGATTCGCTTTAGATTTTTGAGGCATTTGAGAGGAGTAAGGAAGGAGATGAAATGAAAAATTAAAATTACATGTGTATAATATACTCCCTCCGTCCCTTTTTAAGTGTGTTACCTGGGAATTCCAACTATTTTTCTCTCACATCAACTTTTACAACTTTTACATCTACTTTCCATTACTTACCCTTATTAATATAATAACACCAACTAACTTTTTAAAAATGAATCTACTTTTAAGGGCAAAATAGGAAATGTACCCACTAACTTTTTAAAACATACACTTATTAAGGGACAGTCCAAAATAGAAATGTACACACTATAAAAGGGACGGAGGGAGTACTATATATGTCCTATAAGTAATATTATATGAATCGGTTTCCATTTGGATTTGGCCGAATACCTGCTAAAACCAAACCCAAATTCAAACTCATCGGCTATCATGTTTCGGTTTTGTTGGGTATCCATCAATTTTGGGCGAAATTGCCATCCCTAAGCCTCAGACCAGCTGGTTGTTTTGGTTGTCTTGCCAATGATGGAACTTATTTTTATGAAAATTAGGTGAATTCTTAGGAGCCCGCCCCTGCTTCCATTGTTCCTCAGTAACTTCTGTGTCCTTGAAATTTTCTAGACCATTATTCACCGCCTTGTGTACTTTAGTGCCATCCTTATCTTTAGTAACTTCTCTGCCCTTGCAATTGTCAAGCGTGATGCCCTAAATCACAAAGCTCAAAATTTTGAACCCTGAAATGTTAAAATCTCGTTGTTCACACAGCCCCTCATACATGGCATCCTAGTTCCATCCCTGAGAGGATGGATAGGAGATTAGCTAGGGCTGGGGTTCCTGTCGTGGCAGACAGAGGATGGGGCAAAATAATTGAACGTACGTTTGGTTGATACCTTTCATCAAACATATAGGATGCATAAACATCATACCAGATGATACCCTAAATAGAAAGAGATTTAGATACTTAAAAACTTCGAAATAAAGATTAGACTTTAGACGCTTGCGCTGATTAAAAACCAAAAAAAAGGACTTTGGAGACTTGCGTATATAAG
The DNA here is from genome assembly GCA_036023075.1 of Gaultheria prostrata. Lineage (NCBI taxonomy): Eukaryota > Viridiplantae > Streptophyta > Magnoliopsida > Ericales > Ericaceae > Gaultheria > Gaultheria prostrata. Next base: position 10,657 of record JAXBDA010009468.1, read on the forward strand.
CCGTATTTATGTTTATGTGTTTTGTTAAACATCTCCAAATACCAAATTATTCGTTGAATTTGAAAATGGTGGGAGTATAAAAGATTGAAGTTTGGCTCGTGCATGCTACCGGCTACTGGAAATTAGGTACACGGTTGAAAGTAGCCGGATCCAGAAGCTGATGTGGGCCAACACACATGGCCTTCTAAGATGTTGACACAATTACAGTACTAAAATCCTTTAGGGTCCTTCGTGGCATTGCATGGCATGCAATTAATCACTGCGAAAACTTAATTTGCCACACGGATCGGCAGGGCCGGAGGTTCCGAGGTTGCCGCCTTAAGCTTCATGGAAAAACTTGGAGGCCTCTATTAGTTTAGTATTATTTTTTTGAAAACAAAAACACAAAAAGGGATCATTTAGCGATTTTATTTTTAATTTTTTTTATGATTTTTTTCTGTGTTGAATAAATGCATTTATTTTTTAAGAGTTTTCTACTTAATATGATTTCATAAAAAATAAGGTCTTATTTTTCAAGTTCGCCTTAGGCTCCGAAATATAAGGGCCGATCCTGCCAATCGGCCACCGCCTTTTCTTGTCCATGCAAATAGCCAAATCCTGAATCCATGCAATAACTAGAGAAACAAAGGGTAGCCACAAATGGTACATATTCAATTTTCGTATTATTTGCCGTGGCAATAAGAATATTCTGGTTAATTTTAGATAGAGGGTTGTGGCCTGTGGGTTTGAAAAATTAAGATGGCAGACTTGTACGGAGACATCCGACCTTGGAAAATAGACGAATTTGGGAATCCAGTGATCCCCACTGGTAGCTTGAGAGACTATGCTACCATTGGTCCACCAATGGGAGCTTATGGCACTCTTGGCACCGGACTCGTTGTTCCTTGGCCGCAGCCATCGCGGCTGACAACAACCCCACCAATGGGAGCTTATGGCACTCTTGGCACCGGACTCGTTGTTCCTTGGCCGCAGCCATCGCGGCTGACAACAACCCCACCATCGCCTCCGTCCCCCGCCCTGTATGCCTCTGCCTTTACTCTCTTGTGTGTGTATACTCCCTCCGTCCAAATAAATCATTTTACGTGCCAAAAACATTTGAAAAGTTATGTCCGGAATGAGTATCTTCTTCGCGATAGTACATAATATTAAGGATGTTTGAGGACTAACTTTTTGGTCAACTCCGAATTATATTTTTATACTGTTTCACTATCTTTCATAGAGGTAGATGATTGATATCAAAAAATTTGATGAAAAGCTACAACTAGAAATCGCTAAAAATCAAATTATACCCAATACTATCTTTAGAATTTAAATTAGGTCAAATACAACGTAACTGATAACTAATTTCCCCAAGGAAAATAGAAATATTGATTTGTATGAAAATTGTGTTTAGTAATCTTTTCCTGCCTTAAAATATTAAGAGTTTGTATGTTATTGAAGAGTAAGAAGAAAGAAGACGAGGGGGAGGGGGAGGAAATAAAATTGAAGATAGCAGGCGGACAGAGAACCCAAGAGTCGCAACCAGATCTGCACAAGCAAGCGATTACGGAGAAGCAACAATTGAAAGCCCGAAAGGAATGATCGATGAATTCATGCTGATGAGAACTTTCCAGGAGTTCAATTTTGTTCACCCTCCCTAAAAGAGGGTGAACAATACCCTCTCTCTTATTGGCTAGGAAAGGATGAATGGACCACTTTTAACCCACTCAACCCAACTCAAGTTAACATTAGGCTTAATTTCACAAAAACCCCCTCATCTACGTTCAAGAATTATTTCCACCCCTAAACTAAAAAACTGAACACCACTCATATTAAACGGAGTGTGAGATTACTTT
>JAXBDA010009469.1:0-12490 GCA_036023075.1 Gaultheria prostrata
TCCCCTTGAGAGGGATGGCAGTGCCCCCCGCTCTCTCTTTCTCTCCCCCCCCCCCCCCCCCCAAAGATCGATTCGACGAAGAGACAACAGCCACACGGATTTAGTAGTGTTTGGATCTGAAAAATCTCCATCTGGTTTGTGAATACCCAAACTTTCACCTATTTTTATTTGTTCACAAAATCTTTGTAATACCAGTGTAGATTTATGTAGAATTTCTACAATTTTTTTTCTCCTTTTCTGTGACTTTGAAGTTAATTTTGCTGATTTGGTTCAATTTGAAATTGGGTATGCTCTGTTTCGATCTGCATCTCTCTCTCCCTCTCCCTCGTCTGACTAAACCGGAAAACCGGCGAAACCGACAAGAACCGAACCGGCGTTATTTGGTCCGGCCCCGGTTTCAAGAGTTTCCAAACCGAATGCCCGGTTCGGTCCCAAAAATACGCCCAAACCAGACCGTTTTCACCCCTAGTTCCGCCCTTAGTGGTGCCCACACTACTCCTCATTCCTGGCTACGCCACTGCAAATTGGTGCGTAGAGCAAAAGGCCAAAAAGCAAACATCCAAAAAGAGACCGAAGAATACATAAGACCTATACATCTCTCTAAATGCTGAAAATATCAAACATGTCAAGGAATTGATCAAGGGCTTGTTTGCACTCCCTCGACTCCGAATTAATCAAACTAAAAAGGAAACGACTCTTAGTTTTAACCACCGAATCTCGTCCTTGTCAAAATACCTACGACTTGGTAAATTAGATTGTGTCATGTTAAGTGGGAGCTGGGTCATGTTAAGGAAAAGACTCTTATTCGGAGTTGCTCTAGGACAAAAGTTGGGTCATGTTATTGGGATGTGGTACAATGGGCTTGGTAAGTTAGATTGTTTTTGATAGTGTTGAGGCTGAGGATTAGGACCAGAAGATGAAGTCATCACTGTCCTGTCCTTGCCTCAATGCGAGTTTAATTAGTCTTTGAGACTCATTGGAGGATCAAGATGTTTGGGAGCAACATCCACGACTAGTGGAAATCAAAATTGGAGCTTCTGCAGAAGACTTCTAGAGTGAGGCGAGTTTTGTATGGGTCTTGTTTTTACTAGTCGTATCTGCCTGTTTTTTTCCTGTTGGAGAGAAATCTTCAAGGTTTTCCATGTATCTATTCGGCTGTTGTAGGCACTAAGCGGACCGCTTCTACTATTTCACTCAGAAGTGTGGATTTTTAGGGTTTTGTCGAAAGAAAGAGGGGAGTAACCTAACTAAATGTCTAGCAGGACCTTTCTTTTATTTTATGCTCACAATAAACTCTACCTGCTGGTGGTTATGCTGCAAAACTTGTATGGGTGATTGTCCTAGCTTATGGCTTATGCGGCCGTTTGCCAAGTAGCAAATGAATTTGTTCAAATTTTTTCCCTGCTCTGTAACATCTCATTACATAGGTATGAATCTATCTAGTATATGGCTGATATAAGAACTGGAACTTGCAGATTGAAAGACACAATCAAGACGTGTATGCTGTTTTTAATAAGAGCTTCTCATCCTATGCTCTGTTTGATGGGAAGTGTAGTTCTGTTCTCAGACCATATCAAGCTTCTCCAGCATTCTCTCTCATAGATTCTGACAAGCCGTTCATTACAAGCCTGAAGAATTGGTCCATCACTTTTCAGCTTGATCCTGGTGAAGTCTTGTGAAATTGTGAATGTCGTTAAACTCCTTGCGTGTTCATCCTATAGTAATTGCTACATTTCGTCTTTTTTGAATTATCTCTTGTTTATATTTTACAACGATTTTAATTAGACTTAGACTTGTAAAAAAGTTGATGCCTTTTTTTCTTTTTTGAACCACCTTTAGATTAGGCAAACCACTTTGTTAGATGATAACATGAACAATTTTTACTTGCTATGACTTCTTAACTCTCTGTCTGTGACTCTGTATGTGCAGTAGTTAAATCTACTTATGAAAATCTTTTATCTCTGATTCGACTGACACTTAGGTTTTCTTTATCACATTCACTTTGAAGACTATATGCAGTGGATGCTGTGTCCTGCATATGCCAGTTCTCTTGCTGTTTCATATGATGCTATCTCTTTAGTGGTCTTGGTAGATTTTTGTTGGACTATGTTGGGGAAGTTATTTGCTACGTTTTTAGCTTTTGACCTTTTGTTTACTTGTGTCTTCTCTAGGAGCTCTTAGTTTTGCGCTTTTAGGCTCAGTGAGTGAGCTGCGAGCCTAAGAATAGAAACAAATATTAGATAGTTTCATGAGTGGATTCGAAAGTATCATATTTGCTTCAGGTTCAATGTCTTCTTTAGGTTATCCTCATGTGTAGGCATTGAAGCCACAGTGGCCATGCAGCACGTCGTTGCTGGAATAAAACTGCAGGGTGATTTAGACTTGAGACGTCAAGTTTATGGAATTCTCAATTTGTATATGGCTCTTAACTTTCCATTGAAATAATTGTATTTAAAAGCAAGCCTGAAAGCTTGTAAACTTACTCCGGATTTGATTTCAAATATTCAGTTGGAGAACATTCTTAGGTATGTCCAAGGCATGTTTGTTCACTGCCTCCTTGACTTGATGATCCTATTACTAAGTGAAAAATTGTTTCTTTTCTTTCCTTTTCTTTTTTCCTGGAAAATGATCAAGTGATAGAATTTAGTAACTGGTTTTTTTAATATCAACTCGATACTTCGCTCTTAATGTGTGCTTTGCAGGTATTAGCCCGTACGTAGTATCATTGAACCATATTAAGGAAAGGGATTATGTTGATCTTGTGTGCAAGGTAATCATACTATCCTGGTACTCCCCAATTTGTAAGCTTTTCCTGACGAGTGTTTTATTTTGCCATATTTATAAAATTTAGTTTATTTGGACCGTTGATTATGAAGTTTTAATAGTTATCTTTGTATAGTAGGTTCTGGGTGTCTGTGAAGTATCTAGCAAGGAGTGGGTACTCTTTCTCTGGGATGGAACTGATGTTCCTCCTCTAAGCTTTAATACAAAGTAAGTTTCTCTTTATGTGTAGCTTTGTTTCAGCCTTTTATTGAGGTACCATGGATCTTAGCATTGGGCCTTGGTTACCAACAATGTTTTTCCCTGTTGGTAGGCCATCCTTATCACTTCCAACTGTTAAATACTATCAGATAAGCTACACATTTCATTTTTCCTTGGTGTGATTTATAAATGTTTAGTGCTAATATACTGATGGTATTTTTGTGTTGTTTCAATTACTGTCATTTATCTCATTAGATTTTCTTTCCCCTGGAAGATGTTTGGAACAGTTGTCTTTGGCTGCTGGGTTTTAGATTTATTTTTTGTCTGTAATGAGAAGTTAATCAACATTTTTGGAATTTTTGATGTTTTCTTTATTGAGAGATTTTAGATAAATATGCTATTTCAATTTGTGTGATCAGATTGGAAGAACATAACTCGATTCAACTACAAATTTCGGTGCCTTTGCCTGCAAATGCTATATCCAATTTTCCTTGTGTTGGAACTGTGTTGAGAGTTATTGCTGACCGAGCTTACGGGAACCTTGGCTGCCATTTTCATAGCATTGGTGAATGGGTCAGAATTCGCAATGTTTTAGTCCAAGTAGACTCAGGGCTATGGAAGGGTTTCCTAGGTTGTACAAGTAAGGTTCGACTACTATCCAAGAATGACGACAGCGTCATAGAACGTAAGAGGTAGTTGGATATAGTTCAAGACTTGTTTATGTCCGTTTACGTTGAAAACGAGAGGATATAGTTGTTTGAGCTTTTTGCGTTTTTCTAGTCACACTGGTCAACACTTATAGTAAATTTTTTTTTTGTGCTCAGTAATATTAAAATTGCTGATGATTTCTTTTGTTTTCTGGATTAGGAACCTAACAGAGAGGCTGTTGCAGTCTGGTCGTGTGCCCATGTCTAGCTATCATGTTTCTAATTTTTTAACTGGTATCTTATTAGTTGTTCTCCAGATACTACCTATTCAAGACAATTCTTTTTCTGCATCCTTGGATACAGGATTTGAATCAATAGTTTCTTAAAGGTTATAAATTACGAGTATGCTGAACTTGCTTGTCTTGCTTAGTGACATCTATTTTTGCGATAACCAGTTTTGACAGGGACAGATTACGAGTCCACTAAATTTTCCACTTTGATGGATCTTCTTACTTTCTCAAAGGTGACTTAAGCTTCTCAATTTAAGACCTTTGTCCTATCTAGTTCTAAATTGGATTTTTTCCAATGCTAAATTGCTTCACAACTGCAAGCGCATGGCCAACAAATAGTTCATCAACTTAGAGAATAAGGATTAAGCAATTCAATTTCTTGGTACTTCAATAATGCGTCATCAAATGGATATATGTTCTGAACAACGTATTTTTTTTAGCTAGATGATAAGAAATTGCTTCTTTTAACTTATCAAAAAAAAAAAAAAAGAGAAGAAAAGAAATTGCTTCTTTTAACCTACTTGGAGTTCCAAATTTCTGATTTTACAGGATAAGGGGAGATTCAAATGTATTGTTCGTGTAGTGGCAATATGTCCTTCGCAAGTCAAGGACTTTTGGTCGCCTGCTGGACTATATAGGATAAGGGTTACATTGGAAGATCCAACTGCTAGAATACGTGCTCTACTTTGTGGTGAAGACGCGGTAACGCAGCTTTATATACTCCTGATGCATGCCTGAAATTTGGTTTAACTTAAAGATCCCTTTTATTTTATATGTTTATTTATTGTTTTATACTTACTTTTTCCTGCTCTACACAACAATTCTAGGAACTGTTCTTTGGAGGTTACCCATCTATTAGTATACTTGCTGCCAAGATGAATAAGTTGCTTGGGTTGTCTGGAAATGACGATTCTACCAAGAATCCACCGTGGATACAATGTTGTGTAGAACTCCATTTGGCTAATGAGGCCGGTGCATTGGGGGCTAGGCACTACCATATACGTTTCACCAATTTTGTTTTGTAGTTGTACTACATGTTTGTCACATGCACGCACTTATGAAGTTATATAGGTTTTCTAGTTTTGCCCATTTTGTATGTATGCTGCGGTTTTGAGGGGGCTAATTAGCACAGTGGTCTAACTCGATGCATGTATTGTGGTGACTCTAGGGGCTTATCATATGTACTTCCAAAAGTTGCCCAAGAAGTTTCATTTTGTTTCTGGACCAATTTGTGTTGAATTTTCAAGTAATCATTGTACATGCACTTGCTCTTTTTGGAGCATCCTTTGATTTGGATCCCATTATAGTGCTGTGAGACTGTAGTTCTTGAGGAAAGCAAAGAGAACAATGAACCCACTTTGTTGTTTGGTGCTTGGGGAGCAGGAGCGCTTGTGGACGGGCGTGCATAGGATTGAGAAGCAAATTGGCTCCACAATATATCCTCTTTCTCTACGCTTTATGCTCCTAGAAAGTTGATTAATGAAATATGGACCCCTTTTCTGGTGTTGATTAACTTGAGCAATTTTGGTATACAAATAGTGTAATTTTGTTTTTAACTTTTGGCTATCCCACGGGTTTGAATACTAGTGTTTCTAATTCTTCATCCATTGCTTGCGGGTATGGCTATGCCATATGGTATTTCCTTTTTTTAAGCAAACAAAAACATATATTCATAATAAAAACTAGTACAAAGGATACTACCGGTCCGAAATACAAAACAAAAAAACAAATAACAAAAACAACAAAACAAAACAAAATAGAAAAGCCGCTTAGCAATGATGTCGGACCCAACCTCCTCTCGTGGAGGTGGGTGGTTGAATAATCGCCTCCTCTGCGCCTTCATCGCCTGCTGCATGATCACCACCGGATCTGCATTTCTGTGCCTTCACCACTGCTGGATCTGAACCAAACAGGACGACCATGCAAAAGTCAGTACCCAAATCTAACTCCAGATTTGGGTCTCCTCGAGTCCAAAAATGATGGGGAGTGTGAGATCTGTCCTCCCGAAGGAGGAAGTCTCAACCACCCGCAACCATGGAGGTTGGAGAGGAAAAGAGAAGAGAGGAATAGCCCGGATCAGTTGGGGACTGAGAGGGGAGGAGAAAGGAAGAGATTGAAAAGGGGAAAAAAGGAGAGGGGATAGCCGGGGGGGGGCGGGATGAGGGTGGGAAATCCACTGCCCCAGACACTCTCTCTCTAGACTCTTCCCATATGGTATTTCTATAAGAGAAACATATACTGTAGTTGTGTGGCCGTGTATCTATCAGTGCAATTGGGTTTCTAGCTGAAGACCATGAACCGTGACGGAATAAATTCTCTTGAAAATCTTGATATTTCTGCTATTTTGCATACTTAAACTGGATCCTAGTTTTCAATCTAGTTATTAAAAACCTACTCCTCCTGTCCCTTTTTAAGTGATTGATACGGGAATACGTGCGATTCAAACCCCTAAAAAATATCTCTATATAATTTTTTAATACCAAATTGAGCACTTTAATTTGGTACAAAAAAATTAAAAACGTTGTACAGAAGTGCATTTTTTAACGTCCACAAAAATACACGTTTCCCTAGTGAATCACTTAAAAAGGGGAGGAGTATTATACAAGCTATGTATCCTAACAATTCGTATCGTCTTATTCAGAAACGATGATACATACATATTCTACCCTTGTACATATCATTTTTTTTTTATAGAAATCTTATACTCCCTCTGTCCCAAATTGTTTGTCCATTTTGGATATTTGTGCCAATTTCAATCGCTTATATCTTTCAATATGGATCTTAATAGTTCTCGATGAGTTCTATAATACAAAGTGTTCACAATTACGAAAAACATTATAAATTGCAAGATATAACAATAGAAAAAAATTTGGGACGGAGGGAGTAATAAGATTGTGTATCCTACGATATATACACATACTTTGATTGGTATGTATCTTACGATTATTTATTAGGAAAAAATCAGACCTTATTATAAGAAGTAAAACTCTAAACGCATTAATCTAAGTCGTTTAATATATAAAATGAGTTATCATTAATGAAGCCGACAGTTCAAGAATTTTTTTTAATGAAGCCGACTTTTTCCGAGAAGTCTTTTGTGCAAATAAGATTCAAAACGAGTTTATCTAATTATTAACGGTAAGAGAAAGATATATCGTGAATGATCTTCGAACGATTCTATCACAGCAAAAGATGGCTTTGGAAATTGCTACAATGGAGGGGCCTTACCCACATAATGCTTGAATCAGATTCGAAGGAGGCTGTGGATTTGATCTTGGAGCAGAGGCCAAACCAACCTCAACTGAATGTGGTCCAAGAAATTAGAAGTCCGGTTGGGCAAAGCTGGGAATGCTCTATCACCCACAAGCAAATACTTGTGCAGCTGTTCCAGCTCGGGAGGCCATTTATGGGCAAAGGTCTTTGGTGTACTTCGTCAGGCCCCTCTTCAATTGCAAACACTGCTTATGAGGGATGTTAAAGGATTTGGCTACTATGGGGCAATCTTTTTATTAGAAAATTGAATAGACATAGAAACTTTCTTTCATTAATGTGTCCAAAACATAACTCGAGCATGCCTTTATATAGGCTACAAGTCTTGGTGACCAAGATATCTACCAATAAAAAGGAAATATGCATAGCACGTGAATAATATCCTAGACTAAACAAGAAACATGATAATAAAACCTAGAAAATATGGTAACATAATATTCCTAATATTATTCTTACATCCCCTCAAACTCAAGTAGGTTAACCAACTTGAGTTTGAAAAAAGGCTAGGAGTCTTGAAGAGCCAGGAAGAAAACCAAGAACAACCAGGAGCCAGGAAAAGCCAGGAGGGAGAAACCAGGAGCCAAGAAAAGCCAGGAACGGTATAGATCTAGTGTAAAGCTAAAAGACCTAGCTAGCTACATGATGTGAAAGTAATTTAGAAGTTTCCATAACTACCTGTATTTCCTTTTCTCCGGATTTCTGTCTCTCTGCCTCTCTATTTATTAGAACTCTTCATCTTCATCTCTCACCTCACATTCACCCACAAAAATCCCTACAAAAGTCCAGTTACTTGTTTGGTAATCCTCTGTCCTTCAACAGAGAAAAAAACAACAATGGTGAAAGCGGTTGAGGAGGGTCCTAGTCCATGCCGAACAAACCCCCTCACTCCAAACGAAATCAGTATAGGCAAAACATATACGAGGAGAAAAAACACTATCAAGAACAAAACAAGGGAGCAATCGATTATGTGCGGAATCCCTGCCTGCACTGTCATTCTTGGCCCGAACGGAAAGGTCGATACATGGCCAGAAAACCCCACAGACGTGAAATCGATCATCGATAGGTACAAAGAGCATAACAACGATTTTCTTGGCAAGAAATCGCCTCAAACCTCTGAATTTCCCCGCGAGAATATTAATTTGAACAAGTTTTTATCGGGTTGGAAAGATAATGGGCTTTGCGGGGTATCGAGAGAAGTGTTGGGAAAATTCTCGGCAGATTTGGATTGGAAATTACAAGAAATCAATGGAAGAATTGAGGTATTGAATGGGATGAAGTACGAACAGAGGAATCCAGAACAGGGGAAATCTATTGTTTCTGCCTATGCTCAATTGGGTCCACTGCAAGAAGTTCACTCAACAGCTAGTGGGTGTCCTTATTATCCTGTGTACGTGCAGCCATTGAGTTGCTATAACCCTTATGATCAGAGTGATGACGAATGCGATGATTGTACTCGACAGTTTTTCCCAACGGCTGCGATTTGTCCCCAGCTGTTTCCTCCGGATGAAGGACTGATTGGATCGGTGGATATAGATGCGGTGCAGCCGGTTATGCCTCGATTCAGTGAAGGATCATTCAACGGCTATGGAGATCTTGATCGGGTTGATGAAAACTATAGTAGTTATTGTCGAAATCTTTTCCCCCTCAACAGCTGAGATTTGATCTTCGTTAGCTCTGATACTTTAGTGATTATTGTCGAAAGTTTCAGACATAGGTGAGGTTGAATGTGAGATTAGATTTGGCTTTCTAGTTATATTTTCTTTCAAACTTTGTTCTAAATGTTTTTTTTTTTGGTAATTGAAATTAACTCTGTTCTAAATGTTGCTTTATACGTTGGACTATATTCTCTTAATTTTGTACCCAAAACATATTTAGAATTAGTGATAATTGCAACTCCATCATTCAAATAATTCTTGATAAGCAGGGATTTAGCCTTTAGATCTCAGATTATGTAAATCTAAGACTAATTCGGACGACTAATCATATTATCCACTAGATAGGAGCCTTTAAAATTAGTGATAATTGCAACTCCATTCTTCTAATTGTTCTCAATAATCAGGTATTTAATTTTTAGGTTTCAGCTTACGCGAATCTCAATTTATCCGGATGACTAATAATATTGTGCAGGAGCTCTAAAGGTGGACCTTAGGAAAAGGCAAGCCATAAAATCCCACCCTTGACCAGTTGAAAGAGTTAAAGTCAAAGTAGAGGTTGAATGTGAGACTATGATTTGGTTTACTAGGTTTTTTGTTTTTTTCCAGTCAGATTTTGTCCTAATGGTTGTTAGTAATAATTAGATTATTTTCTCATAATTTTGTACGACAAATAATATTCCTTTTCATTTATTACTCTGATGAATTCCTTATTCTGCAAATTACAATCAGCACAAGATTATTTCTTACAAATTTGGGAACTACGACCCTCTGTGTTGATTTCCTATGGTGATATTTTTTGTAATTTTGTGTTTGAGAATCACAAGTAAACGCAAAACATTCCCAAACTACTTTCTTGACTGTCATGCTATATGGAATCATCTTTCCTTTTTCTCAAGTATTAATTTGTTATAGTTGGGGAGGTTTGAACCCAAGGGCAGCTCTACATGGAATAAAGAGTGGTCACTTGAACATCGCAAAAAAATTCTTTTAGAATACATATATGATTTTTATTTTTATGTCATTTTCTTATATTTGAAGACCCAGCCCAATAACATCTGAACACCCAAAGCAAAAATGAATGACTTAGTTTCTAAGCTTTGAGCTATTATGCAAAAATAACTTGTATTTGATACCGTTGATAAATAAGTCTTTTATGTAACAGTTCTCACATATAAAATATCTCATTGAGATGATTGTAATAGTTTAGTACTTCCTCCGTCCTTTTTTAAGTGATCCGCTTGGGAAACGTATATTTTTGTGGACGTTAAAAAAGGCACCTCCGTAGAATATTTTTTATTTTTATTTTGCACCAAATTAAAGTACTCAATGAGCACTTTAATTTGGTATTAAAAAAATTAAAAGATTTTGTAGAGAAATATGTTTTTTAGGGGTTTAAAATTACACGTATTCCCATATGGATCATTTAAAAAGGGATGGAGGGAGTATAAACTTTGTGGTTTTTGAGGTTTTGATGAATTAATAGATAGATATTTGTGCATATATTGTCATTGGTGGAATCAGGATTTGAATTCGGAGATGACAACCAAAATGATCACTATGCTGCCACTGTGCCAAAAAAATGCTCGATCCACCAAACTGAGAAAATATTAAGGATATATTTTTATTGGGGCAGGTTCCTCTCACACATAAAAAAATACAAATTTTGACACTCAATCACAACCATTGAAACCAATCACTAGTATCTCTACCTCACACTATACCCCTCTCTTTCTCCCACAACCTCACAGCCCCCTCCCCTGATCTGCCGACCCAAAACCCACCTTCATTGCCGGCTGACCCAACTCTGGCTGACCACATCTCCGGCGTTAAAGGGGTTTCATTACTTCGATTCTTTTTTTGGAATTTTGCAAAGGCTACCACAAGAGATCTAGAGAATGCAATTGCAGAAAATAAAGAAATCAAAACCACAAACCCGTGAATGTCTTGATTTACGAGGTTTTTTTACCATGACAAAAAGGGAAGAAAAAAAAATCAGAGAGTTGGGTATATTGTAGTCCATCCGTCTTATATAGTTTATTTGCCTATTTCTTTTAGAAATTAATATCTCAAAATGTACTCTTTTGAAGAAAGAGATGGGGGCAGCTCTCTGAAGAAAGCCCATATCACAGAAATTGAAACTTCGATGTATCTGTATTCGCACTAATATGAGCGTATAGTTGCACTTAGAGAAACAAAGGTATACATAGAAAGATAGAGAGTGACTTTGAGATCCATTTTTTTGCTTCCTTTCCTTCTCTTTGATCCAATGTCTACTGATAAACGGAAACGCCGGAGATATGCCCGGCCGGAGTTGAATCGGCCCGCAATGGAGGTGGGTTGTGGGTCGGTACTCGGTAGGTCAGGGGAGTGGGCGGGGCTGTGACGTTGTGGGAGGAAGAGAGAGATAGTGTGAGGTAGAGATACAAGTGATTGGGTGCAATACCCCAACTTTTAATCTCAGCCATTGGTTTCAATAGCTGTGGTTGAGTTTCAAAATTTGTGTTTTTTTATGTGTGAGGGGAACTGGCCCCATTTTTATTTGGGCAAAAACAAACTTGTTTTTGGAAATTAAAAGAACTCGTTGATATTTGTATTTTTTCTAGTAAGAAGGGATAATTTGATATTGCTTGCTATTATACGGGAGAAAAATAACACAATTTCTTTGAACCCTAAATGCATTTGTTTTAGTTCTCATTTTTGTACACCAAACAGAATCCTAAAAAATTCACCGCACTCAGCTCCGCTCCACTCCACTCCACTCTACTCTCTCGCACTCCACCATCGCCCCAAACCCTAGCGTTCATCACCGCTGGCCTAAACCGCCGGCGTCCCAGTACACAGTTATAAGCACATTTTTCTCCACTTCAGGAACAACTCCTATTCAACGCAGTACTCCAGTTCACCAGCACTCTCCACTGTTTGCCAGCCTTTCATACCCAAACCCCTCTTCTCTCATCGCCGTAGTTCTAAGTTTTTTTAGGTAAGGATAAAATTTTATAACCAAAACAGAGGACATGTCCAAAGGGATGTTACCTTTTCAGATCTGCACACAGAATCTAGCCTCAAGTTACTCGACGAGGAACTCGCCGGAAAAACCTATATTTCTGGGTCAGTTCTAACTCTTCTTACTATTGTCCGTCTCATTCTCGTCATTGGTGCAAAAAATCTAGAATCCTTTTACATAATTAGATGTATATTTGATTGGCTCGGGCTGTACTTCATCAAGAATTGCAGAAAGAGTAAAATAGTTACTAGTCGTATATTTTTCTTTAGCAAAAGGGTGTCCGGACCAGTTTGCGCGCAACTTGACTAATACCACGGGCCCTTTAAAGTAAAGCATTTAGAAACAGTTAAAAAAACTACAATTCGATTTTTGTGGTGTTTGCCAAGGGAAAAAGTAGAAAGCGGAGGCGACAGTGCTAACATAGAGAGTTGGATGGGTGTCACCCGGATTTTTGAACACGTACATATTTATAACTAGTCTAAAGTGGTTCGACTATTTATTTACGGGTATACAAAAAATAAACTAGTTTAGGGTTTAGGGTTTTAGGGTTTAGGGTTTTAGGGTTTAGGGTTTAGGGTTTAGGGTTTAGGGTTTAGGGTTTAGGGTTTAGGGTTTAGGGTTTAGGGTTTAGGGTTTAGGGTT
>JAXBDA010009470.1:0-12489 GCA_036023075.1 Gaultheria prostrata
AAGCCAATCCATTCTCAAGGCTAGAGATGATCAAAGCTAAGCCTGGGAGCTATGTCACCAGACTCACCAGATTTTCTGGCTCACTTAACTGCAAACCAAACAAACCCTGTTAAATAAATTTCTTTTAGTTTTCCATGTTATTTTGTGTATATTTTTCTTTTCTTTTCTTTTCTTTTGGGTTCGCGAAACCGAAACTTTTCATCATTGCAGTGGGAGGCTCCAACTTAAGGGAAGAAAAGTTGTATATCATTCACCTGTTTGATTAATGTAGTATATGTTTATAGATTGTTTCATCCAAGGTTCTAAAAACGCCAATCTGTCCCAAGTCGGTCCCACATCAGTTGGCTGCCGACTAGCGACTTTTGGCCAGCTAATCGCTGACTTGGCCAACAAATCACCGACTTTTGGCCTACTAGTTGGGTTTCGATCAAGTTGGGGACCTCCGACTAGCGACTTTGGGCTGACTAGTCGGCCGACTTGACCGATTTTTAGAACACTGGTTTCATCAACAATTTCGGGCATGTTAGCAAAAAAACACTAAAGCCCAAAATAATACTAAAGGAAACTGTAGCAGTAAACAATAAAGCCACTTGCTAATAGTGTTCATATACCAAGGCCAAGGGCCCATCCAAATTGGATTGTAATTGTCAATTACTCGACATTTATGTGGTTGTAGAATTGTATGCATTTTGAGGACCAAGTGGAGCAAAAACTCATGCCCAGAAACCCTAACCCGAAATCAGGCGCATTTCGGGAGAGGTTTTTCCCGATTCGGCAATTTTCTGGCCGAATCAGGTACCTTCCCTCCCTTTGTTGATTATTTTCGGTTGGGATGGCTGATGCGACAAGGATCACTATAGGCATCCTTGGTCTCAAATATGGAACCAATTTTGGCGTTGTGCTATTGTCAGCGAATTTGGAACTCCGTTGGAGCTGAGAATTTGAAATTCTGGTTCGACATTATGGAAATGACACCAGATTTGGCAACAATTGGACTTGTTAATACTAGGAGTGCATATTGAATACTGAAGTAGCCTTCCCCACTACACTCCTATGAAATTGGATAAATGTAATCATATACATCTACACATATACAATTTTTTTGAACATATGTCTACAT
Organism: Gaultheria prostrata; assembly: GCA_036023075.1. Taxonomy (NCBI): domain Eukaryota; kingdom Viridiplantae; phylum Streptophyta; class Magnoliopsida; order Ericales; family Ericaceae; genus Gaultheria; species Gaultheria prostrata. The sequence continues at coordinate 1,121 of JAXBDA010009470.1, forward strand.
ATAAATGATAGGCCAATTTCGTTGCATGAACAAGTCTCAACATAAAAAATAAAAAATGCAGAAATTTGTGGTTCAAGATCTGGTGGGCTAAACATATTATATTTTGTCCCTAAACTTATCCATTACAATCTATTTGGTCCAATTGATAACTGCCGTTTGATTTTTGGATGGTAAATAAAATACATCTGACATTCACGTGAGATTATATCCCATATGAAAGGGGCAAATGGGTCGTGAAATCCACCCAATTATTTTCAAATTCATCTAGTCCACCTTGAGAAAAATATCCCTACTTTCTATCTACATTCTACACTCTTCCTCCAATACTTAGGCTGGCGGCGCCGAAAACTTTGGAAGACAACAGCAATTTTCACTGCACATCGTGCTGAGCAATGAATCAAGACCGCTAACTAAGCTCTCAGATAAATAACAGTATACCAAGCAAGGCATCCTATCCTATAGGAAAAGATCTGGTCCTGGAACCTGTCCTAGGATCAAATAACAAGATCTCCAGTCAAAATGCTTGGGATCGACGTATTACCTTGAATGAACTAATAATATTGATATGGATGGTAGGATTTAGTGGTGCTTCAGAACTTTCTCTTAAGTAAAAATCTGAATTCAATGTTGCACGACGACTTTAACAGCACAACAACAAACTCTGTAGCACAATTTCTTCAGAAAATACATATAAAAGAAATTAAGGAGCACAAGTATACACGCGCTTGCCAAGAGTAAGGTCAAGTACGAATTAAGAATCATGACGAGACTAATCATAAAAAATAGGAACACTGTATAAAAAAAAATGCACGACCCAGAATTCTTCCTTCCTTGAAAGGAATGCTGAATAGTTTAATCAAGGTTTGGTTGAAACCATCCTCTAGATATCATATCATGTCCATAGAAAATCAAATGTCACCACGTTAATGGAAGACGAATGAACATTTCCACAACGGGAGCACCACTGAGCAATAAGTTGGTAGGAAACCCACAATCATCTATAAACAAAGGTATCAGTTGCAGCAAATCAGGCTAAAGCAGGCACCAGAGTCACAAGCTTTTAGGAGAATGCAATCCCACAGAACAGTTCCAATTATTGCCTCGTCGGACTCTGGGGCAGGTCACCCAACTCGTCAGTAGAGTCTTGGAAGGTACCATCTGTTATCAACCTACTGGCATTTCCTGACACTGAAGAATCTATTATCTCCCTTAGACCCTACAGATAAGTGGAAAGGAGATCAAATTCAAATATACTGGTACAGTGTTTATGACTCCATTGTGTGAGAAAAAGGAACATTTACTCAAAATCACATGCGCATCCTACCATAGGTAGTAGATTTGTACACTATGCATTCGACAGAAAAAGATCTGGGACTATATTCCACTGTGTACCATATCAACAAGCATATCCACAACTTCGTGGAATTTGTCAGCTTTCTACTACTTACAAATGTTCTACGAGAAGATAGCAATCAGGAAGTACAGGCCTTCACCAATGTTATTCCTAAAGCTATTTGGACGCTCGAGCAATATTTTCAAGAAAATACTGCTCTGAACTTCCTACACACACCAAAAAGAGAACAGGATAATGTTCGACTTCTTGGAGAAGATAGTAATATACAGAAAAAATTTGTTAGCAGCAAAAAGTATGAACACGCTCTTAATTTTGTAAGCAAGCAATGAAAAGCCAATGACGCATCATGATTGCAAAGGCATCATAATTCATAATGCAATAGTGTAGTAGATATGGTGAAGTCTAATTTGCAATTACTTAGCTTCCTATAACATAGCCCACTAACAAAAAATGACACCGAGAGTAAGAGAGAAACCATTAGGGTTGAAGTTTCAGAAAAGGTGAGATAACCATGAGAATTCCCAGAAAGCCTAAGTCGTTCCTGCAGAAAAATTTAGAAGAAAACATAAATATTGTAAGAGCATCTAATTCGGAAACTAGATTGAACAATACATGGACCATGTAAGTACTGACGAAATCTAAATCAACATATCCATGGAAAAACACAGAACTTGGTCCATGCCACAGCAAAGTCTGTATGATGTAGTATAATTATGTAGAGAATGATATAAGACCGATATCATTAAGGCATGCACAATAACCATGTCATCACTGGAGAGCAAGTACCCACAATACAAGCTTTAGAGCCGTATAGCACGGCTCTTCACATACTATGTGCAGGCTTTCAAACAGGTTGGTGCAAATTCGAAGCTTGCATTAACAATTGCAAAAACCTGGATAACTTCTGGCATTTTCATCTTTCCTCCATCAACAAAGTTGCACAGGTACAACACGCCCTTATTTGCAAAGTCCTGCGACGACATCATGTAAGAATAATCTCAGAAATAAAAATCAGAGGCCATTAGCATCTTTTTGAGACTCAAGGTCATTCTCAGGTTCTTAAGGATCTAATCTACTAAATCTCTCTAGAAGTTAGCCGGGACTAAAAGAATCTGCCATACATTGGCTGTGTCCCATCAACAGTATTTGTAACATTAAGATTGCCAGTTTTAGTGACGTGGATTGCACACATCCTGCATATGCAACTAACAGAGCTTGCCCACATTGGTTAATCATCTCCAAAATTTCCTTTCTTACTCTTCAAGACAAAGTATGACTGCAGGCCCACAAGTCAGGGAGACCAGAACAGTCTAAATGAAAATCTTAGATGTGAAGTGCGACTCTTAATTTTGCCAGACAAATTATAACCTTCTCCGTACAACCCAAAAAACGTGGAAGCTGCTTTACCTGTTTGTCTTCTAGTGAGCAAATCTTTCCATCCTGCAGAGAAACAAATTAAATAACTAAAAAAGGTAAAAGGCACCAATTTGAGAACAAAAAGCTCCAATAAAAATTAAGAGAACTCTCATTTGTCATTCCAAGAATGCTTTTTCTAAAGCAACAGTCGAATTCCAACGCCAACAGCCAGAGCAATAAGGCCATCCAGAATTAGCACTGGACTACTAGAGTAACCGGATATACTTTTCTCGGCTCACTAAAGAACAATGTTTGGGGTATTCCGAAAATATGCTTAAGTTGAAAACTACCAGTCACTCAAGTAGAGAGGTGGTCCACAACTCCACATCAATGGAGATTTCAATCAACTAAGAGTGGACTAATACCTAGGAGGCTTCTTGGGGAAGATTGCCTCCCTCTGTCATAGCTTGAGGCTAAGGTACTACGTGTCAGCCTCAACCAGCAAAGTTTAGTCATAGAGTTGCCTTGCGAAACTAACACATGGGACCAAGGCCATTAAAGTAGATGAGGTGGAGTCGTGGAGACAACTCTGCACCAATGTGACTACCCACGTGGGTTCAGTATAAAAGGATTCTCTAAACAATTGTGTTGAGCAGCATCCTTTTCCCCCACATAGCCAAAAATGGACTTGTAACTGATACGAGTAAAAAAACGTTCTTAGATGACATAAATAAGCAACCATACTACTCTTTCTGTACTAATAGTTCCTTCAATGAGAAGTTCAGTTTTAACGAAGTCCTCTGTTTAATACAATGCCAGACCCCGCTTTTGCCTTCCTTCCATCTAACATCTGTTCCAAACCATTACCTTGTAACATCTTCAATTGAGCACTTAGTTCTAATTTTATAATACATTATGAGATGAATCTCACCAAGCCAGAAACCATTCTCTGTAGGGCATCCAAGTCATAGCCAATTTGAGAAAGATCACCACGAACATCAGTAACCTGTTCCACAAGTATCAGAAACTTCTTATGCTTTTCCCAATCACATTCAAAATAAAACTGTAGGCCTAGCTATAGTAGATGAAAGCTGACCACAGCATTTCTAACAGAACCACGTTATGAAAAGAATAAGTCCCAAAAGTATTACATAATATGCCCTACATGGATACAATATATCTTCTCTATCATTGCAGGAAGAACTATAAAATTCGAAGATCGCACAAAAGAGAAACCTTTTCATAGCAGTAAAATATTGTAAAAGAGGAAACAAATGGGAGCAATCCACATGACTTGGCTAAAACCATGTATCTTGACTTCTGCCTTCATCTCAAAATCTTGGTTTTACTCCAAACTTGCAGGATGATCCTCCTGCTCTCTGTTCACTATATTCTCTCAACCACAATACGGGTTGCTTAAGTCTAACTTAATGTTACTTCACAAGCAAATCCATGTCCAAAAGAGTATCCCTTTATGGATTACCTCATCCTTGATTAACTTCGATATCTCCACTTGGTCATCCAGTTTCCCATCCAAGTTTTCAATTCGCTGTGTCAAGTGCCTTTTTGTTGCCTGGTCAAGAAAATAGATATAACAATAAAAAATAAAAAATAAAGCTGAATACAAACACCATAATGTTCGACAAGGTATAAGCAGTTTATTATAGAAGACTAAGAGCATCATTATCAAGCTCAGCAAATTTTGGACCAAATTATTCCTGAAAAGCCACTTTTCTACTTCAGCTACTCACTTTTTAAAAGTACACTGCATCAGACTCTCTATTCTACCTTAATTTTATTAAACTATTCTTTCTTTACATTTGTACGTTTCAATTTAAATGTTATTTTTTTTCATTTTTTTAATGTTATATTTACTTACCGGATCTATTCTAACAACCATACTTGAAATGATATATTTCATCGGACATATTTTTAACGGCTATATTCCAATTGTACAACAACAATAACAAAACCCATCTAGTCCACAATCATTGGGGGTAGCTATATTCCAACTGTCATATTTTTAATTTGTGTTTTTACCTTGAAATGTGTCATGAGTATGGTGGTGCACCGATGGATTTGTGGAACCCACAGAAATTATTCGAACCGTTCATTTATTTCAAAATTATTTTTTGAATAGCCTTTTAAAAAATCAACCTAATCGAATTACCGTAGGTGCTATTCGAATAACCCTATAGAAGTCCTTTTATGAGAATAAAAACCTAAAAGAATAAAATTAAAACAGGCCATGCAAAGCCATATGTCTATTATAATAATAATAAACTAATAAGTAGCAAGTGAACAGTGACCAAACAAAATAACCGAGGCACTATCGCGATTGTTAAAATCTAGCAAGTGGGTCCCATGTTTGATAAAGCTGATGTGGGGCATAAAATGATCCTTGTCTTGTTAAAGTAGCAAAAATGGGATTTTGCCTCCCCTGACGAGGATGCTCTAAGATTGCAACTCAGTACCTAGGTCACAAGTCATCAATTTCCAAAATGTGTCGAGTTGAGAGTGCCTGAGAGCACATATATATTTTGTCTACTTTGCATACTAATTTATAGTTCTTTGTAGAAAGCTATGTCAAAATAGAGTTAACTAACTGAATCATTAATACCTTCCAGATGAATATAAATTAATATGTCTGTTAAAATGCTTTTCCCAGAGTATAAATTAATCTAAATTATTTTGTCCCATCCCAATTTGTTTGTCCAGTTTTACTATTTTAGACCTCTCAAAAAGTTGTTTATGCTCTACAATAGATAATGATTTTTAAATGCATTATGGATCTTGTTTAACCGATCTCAATTAGCTTTATTAGAAAAAAAAAAATTAAATGTCCATAAAACATTATAAAATTATAAGATATAAACAACCTAGTTAGCTGCACGTATGTCACAATTGGACAAACAAACTCAGAAGGAGGGAGTGTGTGGATAAATGACATATCCATTTTCATGTATTTTACAGAAAATGATTATGAATCCTCCCTAACTCAAGATGTCACAGCCATTACCAACTTGTGCATCTCTTCCACCCCCACCACCCCATCACCCAAACTCTCCAGCTGGCACACGAGTGTGCACATGCACATGACAAAAGCAATATTCAGACTCCTTTTCACATCAGAAGATGAAACAGACAAAAAGAATACTGGAAATATAAAGTTTCAAAAAACTTGCAATAGTTTTTCAATAGATGGCCATTCCTGTTAGAAGAAGCTATATCTAAAAATGATCTCTATCTATATAAGGAAATGAGTTGGGTCCCGAGGAATATCCAAATAAGGCGCAGGAATTAGGAAAGAAGCTTGATGGGACCTGGGGGAAATTCGAAGTCAGTGAAGAGTTAACTTCGAGACAAGTGCAAGTACTATGTAGCACGGACACGGACACGGCTACGGACACAGACACGGATACGGACACGGACACGGACACGGCAATTTTGAAAAAAGGGACACGGACACGGCGGGGGACACGGCAATATATGTATTAATATATATATTAATATACATATAAATATTAAAAAAATTAAAAATTTAAAGATTAATAATTACAGTTTGACCCCCAAAAAAGTTAAAAATTTACAATTTGACCCCTGAAAAATTAAAAAATTACAGATTGACCCCCAAAAATTTCAAAAAAATTACAGTTTGTCCCCTTCCGTGTCCCCTACAAAAAATTCAAAATTTTTTGGGGACACGCCACGTGGCGTGTCCCATACATATCCCGCCGTGTCCCGGCCGTGTCCCCGTGTCCGATACGCCGATACGGCGACCTCTAGAAGTGTCGGTGCTACATAGAGTGCAACATATACAAAAAGGAAAAGCTAATGGAAGGCTCCAAAAATTCTCCAGGCTCATTCTTTTAGAAAAAATTTGTTTTCACCGAGTCCGATTTCATACTGGAACAAACTTATCTCCTCTGCGAGCGAGCAAACAGGGGAAGAAACACAAGAAAACAAATTTCATCAAGTATTACCATGCATATTCATCTTGCTAAATCAAAGAATGTTACATCAGGTAACTATGCTGACTAAGCTCCAAGAACCAAAAATTCTACTTTCACAAAATCAGAAGGAAATCTGCGAAAGTGAAACTTACAGCAAGAGTGTCAGACACATGCTCCAGATGTTTTGTCAAGTTTGAAACGGCATTTGCCATATTACTCTTTGTAACATACATAATGTCTGAGAATGAAAGACCCTAAGAAAAACAAAAAGGGAGGAATTAGTCCCTGAAGAGCTATCACAGTAATTTCAACATAAGCTGACATCAATGTCCACCACTACGAGACAAAGTTAAGACAGAATAAAACTGGAAATAAAAAAGATACAAGAAACGAAGAATATCTAAAGTGAAAACTGTTTGTATAAAAGCAATGAGGATAGAAACTCAGGAATCTCTTAACCAATTACCATACCTTCCACCACATATATCCATAACCCAATGCTCCTAAGGCAGCAGCTGGCACTAGAAGAGGTGGTATGATACCTGGACACATGCAGAGGGCAGGGGCAGATTCAAACAATTAGGGTGAACATAGTATACGCAGAAGACAACCCAAATTTAACTGTTTTAAGTAGTTAATCTACACGGAGGAAATACCAGTACTGAAATTCCCGACAGCTGCATTCACATGGAACGTATGTCTTGCTGAGGCCAGTTGTCGGACCTCCAATGCTAACCGACGAACCTTCAGGTTTTTTAAGCAAATGCCAAGACAAGAAAATATATAGCTTAGTGACGATATATAGCAAAAGTGCCGAGGATATATAGCAAAAATGCCGGACAAGAAAACATTCAATGCTACTCTATGATTGAGTCGTCAAAGATGATAAATGAGTTTCAATGGGATTAATTAGAAGCTATGTAGCACGGACACGGATACGGACACAGATATGGATACGGACACGGACACGGCAATTTTGAAAAAAGGGACACGGACACAGCGGGGGACACGGCAATATATATATATTTTTTTTTTAAATAAAAAATTACAATTTGACCCCTGAAAAATTAAAAAATTACAGATTGACCCCCAAAAATTTTCAAAAAATTATAATTTGACCCCTGCCGTGTCCCCTACAAAAATTCTGGGGACACGCCACGTGGCGTGTCCCGTACTTATCCCGCCGTGTCCCCGTATCCGATACGGCGACCTCTAGAAGTGTCGGTGTTTCATAGATTAGAAGTATGAGTGGTAAAAAATGTTACAAAAGCAAATGAACATCCATAACTAAAGGAACAGTCAATCCATAATACTACTAATATATTAGTCAAAAAGTTCACTAGAGGCCAAAGTAACTTAGTCAAAAAAGTCTTTTCTTTGTATAAATAGATAAATACAACATTCAACACGGTAGTACCTGCAACAGCTTTACAGTAACAAACTCAAATACTTGCGTAATTAAGCTGCTTCGTGAGACACCTAATTACTCACCTGAGAAGCGATGGCATCAGAATAGTCGGGGTCAGCCTCTGATAATAACCCATCTTTCTCTAATCCTTTCACTAGAGACTGCAAATAAAACAACACCAGAATGTGACACCAAGTCAACTCCTTTACCCAATTACCAAATACAGTAGACCCTACACAATGCATGGATAATAAGCTAACCAAGAAATCAAATTCATCTAACAGAAAAATGGGCCATTTGTTACGGAACAAACAAATGACAACTAATCAGGACATTAAAACAACATAAAACGAATGAAACAGATCTCAAACTAAAAAATACACTCTAGCTTTTAACTTGCATCACAGAAACAGATAGAAAACCCAAATACATATATTGGCAGACTGGCAGCAAGATTTCATAGTTGGGTGGGCGAACATTAAAAATAAATTTGAAACATATGAAAGGCATTATTAATTTTGCCACTAGAAATTACAAAAATACTACAAAAAGTTATCATATATAAATTTTGTCAACCTATTCAATTACAAAAACATCGTCATTTTTATTTACTACTGCATACGATCTTGTGCATCTGTATCATTTTAAAAAGAAAAATAGTATTACAAAAAATAAAAATATTGCTATTAAATAGTAGAATTACCTTTTCCAAAGGTTGGGTAGTTGTTGGATTGTTCAAAACGATGTAGAGAGATCGAAACTCATATAATTTGAAATGTTTTAAGAAAAAACTAGGGAAGTGATTTCCACGCCCCCAAATTGTTATCTACACCCCTTTTTGCCTTTTAGTGTTCTTTTTATGTGTAAAATTTTTACTAAAAGACAAAGAAAAAAGGGTCTGATAACAATCTGGGGTGTGAAAATCAATTACCAAAAACTACTATAACTCTAATAAAAATTCGAAAACCTTGCTAGGGCAGTCGCCCGGGCTCATTCGCCCCTCGGTTTGTCCTTGCTGGCAGATTCAATGATTGACATTGGTGATTCTATCTGAATTTCAACTATAGAGCAAAGAACCAGATAAAATGGGGATATAACAACCGATACCTGAAGCTCACCCAACACATCGGACAATTTCCCGTTCTTTAAAAGAACCGTACTAGTGTACCCTGTAGGAGGAAGATATCAATCGTGAGTATAATCTAATCGATATCGAAAGCATAGGAAAAGATCGACTGTGTGTTAACATACCTGCTCCGACCAAAATCACGATCCTAGATAGCCCTGCGCCGGTTTGGAGCGCCATTTCTGCTGATGATGATCACAAAACCCTACCTAAGCCCCTCTGGCACTCTCCCACTCTCCCCTCCCTCCAACAGTCCAACGAAACTGTAACTTTTTCAAAATCTTTGTCGTACTTATACCTTCGTGCTACGACGCCGTACGCGTGTACACAGTAACACAAATGCTGGTGGGGTCTACTTTTTTACTCCACGTCATCATCGTATGGGTGTCAAAATGATTTTGGTAAATTACACTTACTTCCCCTGAGGTTTCTGACAAGTACAATGGCTATCCATATGGTATCTGATTTCAGATGGATATATTCTCTTTAGTGATACATATTAATATACATAAATATTTTTCCTTATTTGGTGGGATGTAGTTGCCTAATTGGGTGGGATTTAATTTTTTTTAATTTATGAATAATTAATAATTAAGGACTTTTTAAATTGATAATTAAGGATTTTTTTTGAGTGATTCTATTTCCTAAATTATTGACAACTATAATTAAGGATCTTTTAAAATTGTGGGGAATTCAAATCATGGATATGAATTCTGACGAATATGGAGAGTCAGGAATCATAGTAAATGCTATACACTATCAGATTATGGTAAAAAATATATGTCCTACTAGTAATCATGGTTAATTACTTTGGTAAGAACCAAAGTACAAGTAAATACGAGCGATGGAAAACATGGTAAAAATTATACAGACTTATTTCACTTTCCTTTATGAATTTGATTCGCACAGCGGCTCCCTTTAAATATTTTAACCATGATTGCTGGATCAAGAATTTTTGGATGAAAACATAAAGAACTATGGCAAAAATCATTTTTGTTTTCATCCCAATTTTTTTTGCCTATAGGGTAAAGATTTTTGGGATGAAAACATAAATATTTTTGCCGTAGTTCTTTATGTTTTCATCCAAAAATCTTTGATTCAATAATCATAGTTAAAAAATTTATGGGAGCCACTGCGGGGGCCAAATTCATAAAGGGAAGTGAAATAAAAATCTTACCAAGATCCTTAAATATACCCAATGGTAAAAATATTTGTCCGACTAGTAATCATGGTTAATTAGTTTAGTAAGAACTAAAGTACAAGTAACTACGAGCGATGAAAAACATGGTAAAAATTATATAGACTTATTTTTCATATTCCATAGGTACGTTTGGAAACCATCTAACTAAATTTCATGGTCAAATTTTTTCCTTATTTGGTGGGATGTAGTTGCCTAATTGGATGGGATTTAGTTTTTCCTAAATTAATGGATAACCGATAATTAATGACTTTTTATACCGATAATCAAGGATTTTTTTGAATGATTCTATTTCCTAAATTAGTGGCAACGATAATTAAGGATCTTCTAAAATGGTGGGGAATTTAAAACATGGATATGAATTATGATGAAATAGGGAGTCAAAAATCACTGTAAATGTTATATACTATCACACTATGGTAAAAAAAAATATTTGTCCTACTGATAATTATGGTTAATTAGTTTGGTAAGAACCAAAGTACGAGTAACTACGAGTGATGAAAAACATGGAAAAAATTACACAAACTTAATTTTCATATTCCATGGGTCCTTTTGGAAACCATCTAATTCATGGTCAAATTTTTTCCTTATTTGGTGGGATGTAGTTGCCTAATTGGATGAGATTTAGTTTTCCTAAATTTATGAATAATCAATAATTAATGACTTTTTAAACTGATAATTAAGGATTTTTTTGAGTGATTTTATTTCCTAAATTAGTGGCAACGATAATTAAGGATCTTCTAAAAATGCGAGGGAATTCAAAACATGGATGTGAATTATGATGAATATGGGGAGTCAGAAATTGTCACGCCCTCAATTTTAATAAACCAAATATAAATAATATTCGCGTAGGACTAGTCAAAAGTCAACCGATTACCTAGAATAGTCGAAGTCAAACCAAAAATACACATCTCTCCTCAAAAGTCAGCGAGCTCTAACTAGGGTACCCATACCCCAAATGCATAAGTATCAAC
>JAXBDA010009471.1:0-12484 GCA_036023075.1 Gaultheria prostrata
ACTATTTGATTATGTAATTGATTCGGGTACCTTAAACATTGACTTTCGTTGACTTTGAGCATGTAATTTGATCTTGACCATGGAAGGTGTTGACCTCCACGTGGATTATGTATTATTTATGTTTATGAAAATTCGGGGCGTTACAATGCCTTACTCAATTTAACCATAGTGAGCCATATTATACTCCGTCCCACGATTGGCAATCGACTTTTCAGTTTGCTACACCAAAACAAGAGTCTTCCTTAGAGGGCTGTCTTGAGGCATTTAAGCAAATAGTTTGTTAGAGTCCCAAAATTTAAAAACTCGACTAACTTCCGTCACACCAAGACATACTGTACTCCATTCCCTCCTCCTCTTTCGAACTTTTTGTCGCGCCTAGGATTTCGACCAAGGGTTGCTTTGTGAAAAAGGGGTTTATTGTCGAGTGATCCAAGTGATATTCAAGCGACGTGATTTTGTAAAAACACGGGTTTTACAACTGTAACTGAGCCAGAATAAATTTATAGAAATAACTCAGAGTCGCCACTTAACATAATTCTCAATGTGTTAAGTCGCTATTTGAATAGATATTTTGAGAAATAGGAAATAAATGCCTCGGGTCAAAAGACCTGGTTTTGTTTGATAAATGACTCGGTTTTTGTTTGATCTGTGATTTAGAGAATAAAAGGTTTGGTAATTCACTATTACGCGTAAGGAAGCCGAAGCACCCTACCCCGCCTTTTCGGCACTCGGAACAAACTTTTCTAAAATGAGTAATTGAGGACTTGTGAAAATAAAACATACATATACTAGAAGAAGAAAACTAATTGTAATACCCCGTATTACAAGTTATTGATTTTACATTTTTGTTGTAAATTATGAACTTTAAGATCCATATTTGTTGTCGTCTTTTAGTGTATGTTGTCATATTTATGGAAATAAAAATGGAAAGATAAGAATGCAAGGAGTAAATGGGTATTTTGTCCATAATGGAATGGGTGGCTGAATTTTTACGTGGAAGTGCATGAGGAATCCTTGCTGGATAGGTAGTTAATATGTGTGCATTTAAGAAATGGGCATGTGTCCTATTATGGGTTCATCTTGGTGTACTAGCTTTGCATAAAGAAGAAAGTTTGACCGCGAGGTTGAGGGAGGAACGGAGAGGGGGATACTGGTAGAAACACACAAGTTAGGCCGGAAGCCAGGAAGCGCTGAGTCGACCGATTAACGGCGAGATGGTGTCTGCTGAAATTGAGAATTGAGTTTTTAGTATGTCAACCATGGTGGCGAGATCTACATGTTTAGCGGTGTCGATTGACAAGCATAAAGAGAAATGTATACGGAAAATTATGTAAGTATGGAAGGAAGTGAGATTGGCATAGACTAAAATTATGTTGTTTGTATATCGTGGTGCTTGTGGGTCCGGATCGTTACAAAAAGCTATCACTGAATACCCTTTACCAACACACTTTTATTGACACGTCGTTATCACTGAAATTAAATTTTTTTGTATGCGCAATCAAATCAAGACTTGGCAACACAAAATAGCTAACCACATCTAAGTGAAAAACCTCCACGTTTCTCCACTTAAGGATTTCCTCCTACGATTCCCAAGTGACTAAGAAGTTCATCCTTTAAAAACCTTATGAGTTCCATTACAAAGTCATATAAATAAAACCACAAATTACCAATGGAAAGGGGACCCAAATCAAAACTTATTGTTGTACCAAAGAACACCTTTCTGGCCACCATCATCAGGCTCAACGTACATACACTCCTTGGCTTCCCGCCAAATCGCCTTCAATAAAGGTGTCCCATCATAACAATAATAATCCCCCAAAATTGGCCTAATCGCTTTCGTTGCCTCTATGGCGTGGTAATGTGGCATGGACGAAAACAAGTGATGGGCCACATGAGTGTTCGTAGTATTATGGAACACTTTGTTCAAAACTCCATAGTCCCGGTCCACGGTCGCGAGGGCCCCCCTCAGCCAGTCCCACTCAGATGAGTCGTAGTGCGGCAAGGCCATGTGAGTGTGTTGTAACCATGTGATCACAACAAGAAACCCATTTAGTATGAGAAGTGGGACTCCGTATATGCAGAGAACCCAAGTTAGGCCTTTAGCTGCTGCTAGCTTATATAGCCCGAGACCGACGGCTACGACGCCAACATCTGAAAGGTAGATTAGGGCCCGCTCGCGGTTTGAGTAAATTGGGCTGTAGGGGTAGTAGTGGCTGGCAAATCCGTCATATTTCCGGCCCCCACCGTTGTACAATAGGTACAGTGGCCAGCCCAGAGTGAAGGTTAAGAGGAGGTTGAAAATTAGGTACGCTGGGTTGTGGAGGTATTTGTAGTACCATATGACTTCGGACTTGGGCTTGGGAACATGCACCTGTTAAAGATAAGTAGTACTATTAGATGATATTCAACATATGATTGATCTTATTTTCAAAAACTAACAAGCTTTCTGGGATAATGTTACACGAGATAGCTATCCCAGAATAATTTATCCCACGTAATCCTGTTTGGGAATCAAACATGGCCTTTCAGTATGACCGAACCATTATGTACTATGTCATACCTCATCACGCTCCATGGAAGCTGTGTTGGAGTGGTGGCGACGGTGGCTATGTTTCCAAGAGAAGTAGGGTGTCAGGAGGGCAGAGTGGATGATGAAGCCGACCGTGTCATCTAGCCACTGGTAGTCGCTGAAGGCGTGGTGGCCACACTCGTGGCCCAGCATCCAGACCCCCACAAGGACGCAACCTTGGGAGATCCAGTAAAGCATCCATGCAAGGGAGGATTGCAGTGAGGGAAGGAGGTGGATGTAGGTAGTGGCGACGTAATAGAGCACAGAACATATGATGAGGTCGTAAATTAAGTAGGAGAATGAGCGAAGAACGGATCGATTAAAACAGTGGGGTGGTATGGCTTTCTTGATCTCGCTGAGTGTGAACGGGGGCTTCGAGTGAGGGACTCGACGGAGAACGTTGGTTTCGTGCTTTTCGGTGGTCTTGGGAGGAGCGGACATTCGGCCACCCGCACCCATTGTTTACCAACCTGGAAAGGAAAAAAATTGAATTTTTCAGTTTTTTAGATAAGGAAACGCTGTACATGAAAAAAAAACAGGTTGAAGATGTTGCACATGACACGCCATGTCATCTTTTCCAAGTCCAACAAGAAATGTACTAGTACTAGAAAAAAAACAGGTTGTCTTTCCATTGTTATTGAAGTCGAGTTGTGTGTAAGCCGACCAAAACACTTAGTTATTAGAAAAAAAAAAAAATTAAGTCACATGGTTACCACGAAATGGGCAGATATATTAGGGAGGGGGCCACTGTTGTTATTGAATTATTAGTAACCCACGAGATCTTGACGTGTTTAACCATTTAATGGCCATATGGATTTGTAGGATCGTCTTCAAATCTTCTACCAAAATGAAAAATGAGCCAAAAATTAATAACAATCAATATCTACTAATCTATAAACAACATGATGTCCATGCATCATTCTATATTCTAATACTCGAGAGGCGATTCAAAACTATCTTGTCAAATTATTAAACTCGAAAGTAACAAGCCATAACAGAGAGTATATACATAGACACAGGGACAGAGCCAAAAATTTTACCTAGTGATGACGAACATTTAGCATTTCGAAGAAGTAATTGATTTAGCCATTGACAGGACTTCTATGAGAGCTTCTTCGAATAATTTTGAAAAAGAATAGTAAAGGTTATCCATTTTTAACAGAGTTTTAATGCTTGAACCATGAAGTGAAATGAGTCGACATAAATCCAATTTTTAAAATAATAAAACAAGCGGTAAAGCACAATATGCGACTCTCCCAAGGCAAGATCTTATTATACTATCCCGTTAAACAATCAATTTTTCTATATTCTTTCTCATAGAAAGTGTGTATACACTTAATAGAAAGACTTCTTTTTTGAACAGTAAGGAGGGAAAGAAATAAAAGGGGGTCCGATCTTCCTCATTGTCCATCTATACTTCTGGTAAGAGCCCATTCGTTGAAATCGAAAATTTAGGAATAATTCGGTTGGAATAAATTTCCTGTCATCTGTATTCCCTTTCAAAATACAAAGAAAGGGAATCATTGAAATATCTGTTTAATTGAAAAAGTATTATTCATATAATACATTAATTCGGCTAGAATCCAATGAAATTTAAAAAATGATGCTATTTTGATTTTAAATCGTTAAAAATGCTTTGCAGAACGATCTAGAAAACAATTGATACAGTTTTCGTGATCAACTCAATTAAATTAGTAATACCTCTAGAGTCCACTTCTTCCCCATACTACGAGTGAAAGAGAAAATGTAAAGACTACCATTAAAGCCGCCCAAGCGAGACTTACTATATCCATGTGAATTAGGTCCCCTATTTCGATGAATATTAAGGAATTTTTACATTATTCCTCACTAATAATAGTCGAATCAATTGGTCAGAGTCAAAAAGGTATTCTAACCCAACACTCTTGATGAAAAAATTCCTATATGATTTCGAATCGGGAAAGATTAAACAAAACAATCAAAATAGAGAGTGATATCTCAAAGGAATGTTTCTAATCGAAGATCTAAGAATAGATTTATTTATTCCTATTCTTTTTTTTTTTGTCGATCGTTATAAGATAAGTAAAAAGCATAAAAAGATAGATCACTATCTAGTCCATACCTCTATTTTAGTCCATACCTCTATTCCCCATTTGATCGAATTCGTAATGTCTTCCAATTGTTTATGTGAAAGACTCGGGTGGAAGTTGATTATGTTCTTTTCTTGACTGAGGGTTTGCCGAAAAGAGTTTCTTTTTGTACTTCAAAAAAAACCAATTATCCATCCAATCTAATATTGATAAACTACAGCTTTTTATGTGATATATTGTGATAGAATGAAACCCTAGTAGCCACCGCGTCCTTCTGCGGTGGCCCTCGCCGGCCGTCTCCCTCGGTCCTTCCCCTCCCTTCTCCTCTCGTCTCTCTTCTCTACCCCCTCCCAGATCTACCCCTTTCCAGATCCTAGAACCAGAGAGGTGATTCTTATCCGTACCACCAAAAGAAACCGCGCTCATTGCCGCCCGTCTCATCCCAGCACAGCTCTCCCTTCTCCACTGATTTTCTTTCCTCTACCCCTTCCCAGTTCTGCTACCGCAGCTCTTTGTCGCCGTGCACCATAATCACTCGTATCTGCATCTTGTTCTCCATTGGTTTGGGTTTTCTGTGTCTCGTCGATTGCCGATTCAATCTATTCAATGGAGTAATGGGTGGTATAGATAATCATGTTGCAGAGGGTGGATGGATACCAATCATCAATAATCACCCAAGACAAGGAGGTAATTCTAGAAACCAATCTCTTGTAACTCTTTTTGTGGATAATCTACCAGAAGATACAAGTCAGTCATGGCTAAAGATGATGTTTAATAAGTATGGGATTGTTAAAGACGTTTTCATACCAGAAAAGAGGAGCAAAATCATTGGCAACAAATTTGGATTCATTAGGTATGACTGCCCTGTTTCGGCTGATTTGGCCATTCTTAGAGCTAATGGCTTATGGCTTGACGATAAGAAACTCTTTGTCAAATTAGCATCATTTGGTGTCAAAGGCAAAATGGCCACTTTGTCTAATTCAAGCAGAGAAGGGGTAATGTGTAAGGGTGGATTGAGGCAATCAAAGGTTGTTAATTCTGATGCTGATACAAGTAAGGAAGGGGAAAATAAAAGTGGATTTCAAAAGGAGTTCTTTGCAGGAAATAAGAGATCATTTGCCCAGGTCTTTAATGGAGACAAGTCTCCGATCAATAATGGTACCAAAACAATGACTGCTTTGAAAGTTATTAAATTAACAACAGTGGACAATGGATGGCTATTCAGAAGTGCCGTTGCTACTCTTCGCAGTATAAGGTCTATTGATGATCTTAAAAAGGAATTTTTAGAGGAAGAGATTAAGTTCTCTGATGTCAGGTCCTTAGGGGGAAAATTTGTCCTCATCACCTTCTTTGATCAAAAGTTGAGAGATGATATAATTAAAGAAACTTGCTGGGAACATTGGTTCGATTTTATCAAACCATGGAACGGCGAAGCCTCAGGCATGGAAAGATTTGCTTGGATATCTTGTAAAGGTATACCCCTTAACGTATGGGGTGTTTCCACTTTCAAGAAAATAGGAGAATCTTGGGGGACATTCATGTCCGTTGATGATGCCTCCTTGAATTATCTTGACTTTGGCAAAGCCAGAATTCTGATATCAACTAAATCCCATCATAAGATTGAAGACTCATTTCATTTGATTGTTGATCAGGTTCAATACCTGGTTCACATCACAGAAGAAGAGCCACCTTCTCTTCCTTTGCCTGAAGTTGGGGACAATGGCTCATCAGCTCTCAGGATTGACAAGAGGATTGAGGTGGAGTAAGGAGATGCAAATGGGGACACTAAGGTGGAGGACAGCCTTGCAATTGTGTCTGAATCAATGGATGATATGGAGAGGATGGAGGTGGAACAAGTGAATCTGGATAAAGAGGGCAAAGATGATGACTTGGATAACTCAAAAGAAATGGCAGAAACTAATAAAGAAGCTGTAGTGGGTGATGAATCTCAGATTTTTGGTCTTAACCCTTCAATTTCTTGCGTTGGCGAAATCAATTTAGCCCTGGAAGATGGTGAAATTTTTGTAAAGGATTCCTCTTCATCTTTGCTCGTTGACAGAGTGGTTCATGGCCCTCGAACGAATTTAGTGGAATATGATAAAGGTTTCTGGAATCTTGCAGAGGTGGGGTTTTTTAATCACAAGGAGGTGGAGTTGGTTGAGCCTAATCATTCTTTTGTTAACTCTACTAACGGCTTTCATTAATTGTGGACCTTAATCCAACTGATGTGGTTAAGGATAATGTTAAAGAAAAATGGAAGCAGAAGTCGATTGAAAATTTGATGAGGATTCCCAAATCTAAAAAGAGGGGAGGCAGGAAAAAGCAGAAATGTATCGATTTCAGATCGGCAGTCGTTGCTGTAGCTTTATCATCTGAAACCACTACCAGCAGAAATAAGATTCACCTTAATCAGGCTAAGACTGTTATGGCTTTGAGCAAATTCTTGGGTGAGGATTATATTGGAGATGATGATGAAGTTTTAAGCAAAATTATGGCAATGGAAGCCGAGGATGAAAGAAGGGCTAATAGTCAGGTGCCTCAGGTCAGGTGATTTGTGTGTTGTAGCTGGTTGCTTTGGTGTTTGTTGGTTTGAGGCTTTTTGGTGTTTTCTTTTGGCCTTGATTGGCACCTTGCCAATTTTGGGTGGTTATCTTTCCCTTTTCTGGTCCTAGCGGCATATGATCTTTTGTGTGCAGTGCCTTTTTGGTTTGCTCCTGCTCCGATGGTGATGCCTTGTGCTTTTGGGTCCTTTTAATCTTTGTAATCTGTTTTCAAAGATTAATAAAATCTTTTTTGCTTTCAAGAAAAAAAAAACAAAGATAAACTGCACAATGAGTATTCTATGATTTTAAAACAAAAATCAAAATTGCAAACTAGAATTATATGTAATAAACAATGTTTTCATATGCCAGTCACACAAAAAAATGTAATTTAATTATCTTATAATGAGACATTGTGAATTTTGTGCTCTGCTCTCTTTCATGTCGTCAAAAGCATGAACGATAAAATTGACACCAAAACCTCTGCAAATATTTTTTCTAAGTATATGATAAGAAATACTTGTCGAATTTTCATCTTCCATGATGTTGCACCATCTAGTCTTTTCAAGTTTCAATGCTGAAAAAGTACGCTGCATCATACACTTTGACATGAGCAACGTCTGTACGAGATGAATGAATCTCTCAATAAGAGGATAAATTGAGAAATTTCTTGTTTTGTTCACCGACACAAATGGGAAACGATACCTATATGTGTATGTATATGTATATGCTCTTACTTTCAGCACTCCGCTGGATTTGTTGGCTTTGCCTTATCCTTGTAATTTTGCCAGGAAATGATTTCTTTACCTCGATGTACCCTTTGTTGAGTTCCAACAAAATTTTGTTTCCGACAAAAAAAAAAAAAAAAACTACACTGAAATTTTAAAATATCATGATGGATTAGTTTAGATGCCTAACCACCCTTGCCATATTCGTCTGCCCCTTCAGAAGTGACGTGGGGGACGTGTTGTGCAGGCCAAACGGGGGTCGTTTTGTGGGTAACCCAAGTGGTTTGTCAAATGCGATCTTGTGGGATCCACTATCGGGTCCCATACAAATAATACAAACCGTTAAATAAATTTAAATAATTATTCAAGTGGTCTTGAAAAAAATCAGGCCCATTGGATATTTTACGTAATTAATCTAATTCGTTTGATTTTCATTCAGAATTCAGGCAGGGCCGGGCCAAGGGTTCGGAGTGTCTTAGGCCTAGACTAAAAATTGTGCCCCAACACTTAAAAAAAAAAACTCCAGTAATAATCACAATACGAGAAAGCAAAATCTAATTTAATAGGAACTAATTTACTTTAATAGGAACTAGGAAGCTTCTTTCCTACTGTTACCTTAAGCCAGCAAGCTTGAAGCCGCAAACAGCAAAATCAATCTGCCTAAATGTCCAGATGGGATGGTTGACGGACTCACGGATAGGATGGCGATTGTTCTAATTTTGACGAAGTTTCAAACCCAGATTCCCTTCTTCCTCAGTTCCTCTTCTCTCTCTCTCTCTCTCTCTCTCTCTCGTTTCTCCTTGACTCACCGTCTCTTTGAGTATCGTTCTAACTTTAACAAATAAAGATCAAATTTTGGAAATTTTTTTTTATCAAGTTTAGGCCCTTTGCAATATTGGGCCTTTTTTTTTTAGATTGGGCCACAATAGTTTAGTGCCTTTTGTAACTAGTATTGCGTAATTTTTTTTATTTGGGTAAAAAAAGAGTCCTAGTCTAGCCCATCTTAAAAAAATGTTGCAGTGCCCTAAAAATTAGCCCTTTTTGGAGTGCCCTAGGCCTAGGCCTATTGGGCCTAGGGTCTGGGCCGGCCCTGAATTCAGGACCCTGTAGTTTGAAAGAATTTTCAAGAAAATTTATACAATTATGCGCTCGGTAATCCATAGATATGAACCATAGGTATTGTAGGGATTATTGAGAAGAGCATCTAGTAAAAAATTATCCTATTCGGACGTCGATAGATATCAAAAAGCTAAAAATATGTGCCCTTCAACACCTATGTAAATCAAACGAATTAGATCAATCACATAGAAATATCCAATGGGCTTGATTTTTTCAAGATCACTTGAATAGTTATTTTAAAATTATTTAATAGTTCGGATCGTTTGTGTGGGACCCGAAAGTGGGTCCCACAAAATTGCATTTGGCAAACTACTTGGGTTGCCCACAAAACGGCCTCGTTTGGCCTGCATTTGGCCTGCACGGCACAGTGCTGTGCATTCCATGCACAGCCAGTTCCTTGCGTCCCTTCAAAGAACACTGTTTGAACAATTACATTTTTATTGATAAAAAAAAGCAAAAAAAAACAACCACCTTTTTCTCTAAATACTAGTATTTCATTGGGTCAGGGTAGTACTCTTACTTTATTTACGTAAAAAAAAAAAAAAAACTCTAATGCTTCTGTTCTCCTTAATTGGTGTTTATCGTATTCTTTTTGGAAAATAACTTTGGCAATTCTTTTTAATGCGTATTTATTTCATCATTGGTGGTTTTTTATGTATGTTATTTTATTTTCTTATGTCCCATTACGTTTCTTTAACAGCAAGCTCCTTTGTGTAGGTAAATCAATTCATTTTCTTTGGGTTATTATTTTTTTTTCATGTTTTTAATCCCATGTGCAATTGTTGTACTAATTATTTCAACTCAATTAATGGATTTTATTCTATAACTTTAATTTTTCCTCTTATTTTGAATTTTACCATTTTTTTACTTTTTTTAAATTTCATGAGCTTAATATCGATAGTTACGTACTTCAATTCAGTATAGAGTTGGTAGTTGGCAAAATATGCTTTAATATTGAATATGTTGGGTTCATTTAATGAAGTAGATTTTGAGTCACAGATCTCAAAAAAGTGAATTTGATTTACTAAGGTGTTTTGAAAGTAAAACATTTTCTAAGGCTTCAAAAAAAAACAAGTTGTTGATTTTGACCGTTTTTATATATGAGTTTTTATTTGTAAGCACCAAATAGAGATCGCGCACAAGCGATTGCATGTGCAATTTAATCATGGCAATCAATTAGTTGAGAGATTTTGAATTTTAACAAATAAAATAACTGAAATTCTGTATAATTTTGGTTCTATGTTTAACTGTCAAAAACAAATATTCATAAATACTTTATTTTGTTATGAATTTACAGTTTTGGCAGTTGTTACTTTAGTTGTTCAAGCCCAAGGCATTTTGTGAATACAAAATACTTTTTCTCCGGTTATTGGAGTGTATTATTGAACAACTACATGTGTTTATTTTTCAAAATGTTGAATTTTTTTTTAAAACGACAACAAAGTTTTAGTGAAACTCGACAAAGGGTACATCAAGGTGAAAGACCATACCCAAGCATAAGTGCAAGTATACGGAAAGGCTACACATATAGCGAGAGACTAAACATGAACCAAAAGAGAAAAAATAAAGGAAGAAAAAATAAATTCAAATTGTTGAATTTATCCCTCCTATTCATGGTTATTGGATTTTTTTTATAATTAACCTTAATATATTTGCCAACCAAAAAAAAACATTAATTGATTCATACGATGATCTTTGTTTGGTTTTTTGAATTAATCGTGAAACTTTAATTTAGCATGAACTAATAGCGATAATTTTAAATGATGCCAGTTCCGTGCATAGCACCAGTTGCCACTAGTAGTAACGTACCTGGAAGTGAATGCTTCTAGGCCTCCGTTTCACCTCCGACGAGTCCCCCTCTCCCCGGCCCCCCTCTCTCTCTCTCTCTCTCTCTCTCTCTCCCTCTCCCTCTCTCTCTCTCTCTCTCTAAAATGCCTTGTTTTGTGTTTGAGGCTTTGCAAAGTATTTATGCCTGATTCTGGGCCGCCTCCTCGTACTCCACATGTGGGGCTCAACTTGCAAAGTATTTGATAATTTTAAATGTGGCAAATCAATTGAAGTTATTTTATTTTATTGTGTGCTAAATTGTGAATCAAATAATTTGTTAACGTCATGTTGATTGTCATACTAATCAGTGCTAAATTATGAATCAAATAATTTGTTAACGTCATGTTGACTCTCATACTAATCAATTGATTTGCCAGTCCAAAACTATTTCCATAATACCCATTGGAATTCAAACCAATTAGCAATCACGGTCGTCCGTTAAACTAATTGTAGGAATTAGAATACATGTATGCACTCATCCACTAAAAGAACACCATATGTACGTTTAGTACACTAGTTAGTATATTAATTAGTGCCTCTAAATTTTCCCTATGTCCGAACTTTTATCTTAGAATAGTTCTTTTGTTTTCGCCAAAACGATAACAGATGATATTATTACTCCCAATCAAAATACATCTAACATAAGACTCGTTTCTAGAAAGGGAACCAAACAAGCACGATGGTAGGGACTCAGCTCAATGGCTATACCCAAAACCAAACAAACCTTTTCTCAAATAACAAATTCTTTCAGAGAGAGATAGAGGTTTTTCCTTTAGAATAGTTCAAAAACTTCTAATTCTTTCATTCTCCTTAAAAATCATACTAGCAGTCAACCTATGCGATATAGTCAACCTGTAAGATATACGTACGCCTACAAATAATCATTGTTTCTTATATAATACTTCCTCCGTTCCAAATTTCTTGTCCACTAGCATTATTCATGGCATCTCAAAAAATTGAATATATCTTTAAATGTATAATGTTACATATATTCAATATGAATCTCATTTGATATACTTTTCGATAAGTTCTATTTAATATATAACGTTTTCAAAATTGTAAAAAACATTATAGATTGAAAGATATAAGTAATTGAAAATTGACACGGATGAACGTAAATGGACAATAAATTCGGGACGGAGGGAATAGTAAGAGCATTTCAAACCCTTGTTAATTTGTCGCACATGTTTTTCATTTTGAAGACTCAAAATGTGATTTTAAGACTTGTATTATCCGTTTCATGAATTCCAACCGCACATTTATTTTGACTTCTCTTTTCCAATATAATCAATCTTTCTCGCTCAACTTCAATTATTCACCAACTTTACGACCACTTGTGACTTGTAGATATCTGCTTTTTAGAAAAATGTTGTTTATACAAACTTAGCGTATCTGACCATCTTTCTTTCTCTGAACAGCCATATCTGACATTCTTAGTCACGACCATTTCCGGATATTTGACTATTCTTAGTTCTCGGACCGTTTTTTCATCAATTCTCTTAAAATGTTGATAGGCGCGTGAAATTCATGAATTTAAGCGCCTAAGTAGGAAAGAATGAGCGCGTTAGACGTGCGGTTAATCCTCATTTTCCATTTAATTCGTGCACGTGGTTGGGTTTTGTGTCTGTGCTT